>JAQZBX010000791.1:0-91063 GCA_029593785.1 Cabassous unicinctus
ACTTATCTCACAAAATTGGGATGATGCAATTAATAAAACTCAAACCTATTTATGGAAGGTCTTTTTAGGAATTGGACCTACTTTTGAGTGGCAAATTAATAAAACCAAATCCAACATATCCTTGGTTAAGAAGTCAACTCAATTTTGACCATTTGTGTAAGAGACCCAGTAGTGTTCATTATAGGAGCGGTCACAATAATTTACAGCAATATTAGTTGTCTCAATTATTCCCTATATCCTTGTATAAAAAATTCCTACATAAAAGAAAATCAAACCCTCTTTTTAGCTCGTAGGCGAAGAGGATTGTGGCTTCCAGTTCAAATGTCAAGATATTGGCAACAATCCCCAGAATCCCAAATTTTATGGCATTTTCTTGATCATTATCTAAAAAGAATGAAGACAGTGATATTCTCATTATCATGTGAATATTAGGTTTAATTGGAATTATTACTGCTGCAGCAGTTGCTGGTACTGCTTTACATCAAGGAGTACAAACACAATAATATGTTAAAGAATGGCATAAAAATGCAAGTGACATGTGGCATAGTCAATCACATATAGATCTAGAGTTGAATAATACAATGAATGATTTAGAAACTGCAACAGCACCTTTAGGAAATCAAATATATAATTTAAACCTGTTAAGAAGTCTTAAATGTGATTGGAATGAAGGCACTTACTGCATTACTCCCTTGCCATATAAAAATAGTGAGCATGATTGGGAAGAAGTGAAAAAATCATTTAATAAAACATAAACATAATATTTATTTAGATATTCTTGAATTACAAAAGAAGTCATTGAGTATGTCTCAAAATGCATTGCAGAAAACACCAGGTGATGAATTTTGGAATGAGCTATGCCAAAATTTGATTAAAATAAATCCCTTACATTGGTGGAAATCAACCGCTGTACTTGCTAACTTCGGTGTGATGATCATTGGTGCTCTGCTACTTGTAATTGTGTTAGGAGGCATTTGCAAAGCCCTTCTGTCCCACATTAACAGGGCTGAAATGGCCAGCCATGCCAATAACTTGATTCTGCTTAAAACCCTTGACTCTCAAAGCACTGTTCATGGAGCTTGACTGGTAACCAATGATGGGTAAGACTTTCAGAGGACGGCAACTTAAGACAGGCACAGTCACCCTGAACAAAAACAAAAAAGGGGGAAATGATGGAAATATGCTGAGAGCCTGAGCATAAGGGTTAAGCTTTTGGAAAGAATGCTTAATGACAGAGAAACATTGGTAAATGTTCCCAGGGCATTGCATAGTGTGGATTTCAGCAGGAGGAGGCAGAGTGAAATGTACTCACCACTAAGAAGTTATTGTCCTAAGAAAGATATACAGAAGGCTATCTAGAAAGAAGGAACAGGCAGCTTTCTTGCGTACCAAGAAAGGACCAACTAACAAAGAACTCCCTGCTTTAGTTATCAGCTTTGTAGTATAAAAGCAGTTTCAGCTTAAATAAACTTGCCTGCATTCCACATGGAGTGACGTACCCTGATGCTGGTCTTTCTTTTCTTTTCTACATTCCCAGCACCATCTAACTCCACATTTGAATTACAACAACCTTCCATAAAGGCAATGCTAAAGTGAGCTCTTCAAACTGTAAAGAAAGAACACTAGACAGTGGATCAAAGCCATAAAGAAATGAAGTTCTCTGGTAAAAGTAACCATATGGGTAAAGATAAATGTCAGTATTATCGTATTGCATATTTTTGTTAATTCAACTTTTTTACTTTTTACAAGTTCTACAAAGTAAAGATATAAAAATTATAAATTTATGATTTGGGGTATGCAGTCTATAAAGGAAGTGTGAATGCGATGAATACAACTGAAGTGTATATGCAAAAATGGTTAAAATGGAAAATTTTGCATTATAAATGTAAACAAAATAAAATTTAAAAAAATCTCATCACTACAATTTCTCTGCTCATTCTCTCACAGTCCACAATGATTCTTGCAGAATCATATAGTAAGTGGCCTTTGGGAATTGCCTTCTTTCATTTACCATAATGTTTTTCTTGTTGTTGTTGTTTTTATTGTGGGTAAAAATCAAATTTTTCACAATACATACAATTATTTGTAAAATGATATATAAATACATATGATATATGTGCATTTGTTTAAATAAATGTTATATATATATATATATATATGTATTTTTAAAGGTGCTAAGATTACCTAAATATTACTCAGAAATTACAGGGATCCCCATGTTCCCCACTTGCCACAACTCCAACAACATCCCACACCACCATCCTTCATCAGTGTGACACAACACCCGCAAAGGATATAAACATCCTGGGGCCTTGCCACCGAGCATGGACCACTGTTCACATCATAGACCACACTCTCTCCCACACAGTTCTGCATGGTGTATGCTGATGCAAAATGGCCTACATCCGTCACCGTAATGCAACTCAGGACAACCCCCAAAGTCCCAAAAAAGCCCCTGTATTTCAATTGCCCCTCCTCTCCCTGCCCCAAAAACGTCCAGTGGCCACCAGCTCCAACTCACTGTTACAATTTCTTCCATTGCTTGAATTACAATATGTCTACAACAGAACACCATCAAGTCCACTCTAGTCCATAGCTCCTCCCCCAATCCTGAGGAGACTGGGATGGTGATGTCCACTCCACCTCCAAGTGAGAGAGGGCTTATATCCCATACATATATTGGATGGGTTTATCCTGCCTGCAGCTGCAGGCCCTCTCCATTCCCTGGGATGGCTGTTGCCTATCGTCGTCTCCTCACCAGGCCACTTGGATGAGTCCATTGAGCTGTAGGGTAAGAGTTGTATCTCCACTGAGATTCCAGGCACAGCTGCCAAATAGGTAGGACAGAGGCTTCAGTCTCTGGAAGTACACCTAACAACTCCAGAATTGCATATAGATTTGAATAGAAGGGACTGATGGACCATGTGCAGGGAGGACTTATTTGAGTCTGACTCTGTCACTCTCAGGAGCACAGATTCCACTGAAGAGCCCACTAATTAGGCATCAATCTCTGGGACTATCCCCACTTATATAGGACCAGGGGGTATCCAGAGTCCTCAAGGGTCCCTCTGTGTGGGGTGATATCCACTTTGGTGTTCTATGAGATCCTAATGAGGTGTGCATAAGCATTACCTCTGGGATGACCTCCCGACTCTCTTTGAAGTCTCTTAGCCACGTGAACTCATTTTTCTTTACCTTTTCCCCCTTTTATTCAAGGTCTTTTTCCAATTGTGTTGCCCATTGGCACTTGGTATTAATCCCTCGTTGCCAGGGAGGCTCATCCCCAGGAGTCATGTCCCATGTTGGGGTGAGGGTAATGCATTCATATGCTGAGTTTGGCTTAGAGAGAGGCAACATTTGAGCAACAAGGAGGCTCTCAGGTGGCAACCCTTAGACACCCCATAACAGTAGGCTAACTTTCAATTATAAGAGCAAATACTCATAAGGCTAGTCCTCAATAACAAGAACCCATCAGTGGGCCATCCTCTTTTGCCAGACACTGCCTCTGCACTCAGGGGACTGTTGCTGCTCCCTTGGGGAATGTAGCAGAGCTCTCCAGGCTGGGAATTCTGATTCCCTCATTTACTGAGTAATTGTCTATACACCATGACCATGCCCCATCCCTTGATCATTTGAACAATTTTATATATCTTTCATGTATATTCAGATGGACTTACTCACATGAATACCCCATCCCAGACAACCCCCACCAATAATCCACTGCAGCCCCCCTTGTAACCATTCTGTGATCTAAACCTTCCCTGGACATGAAGCCCATATAGTAACAAAACACAACTAATAGGAAAAGGAAATAATAATGATAAGCTTAAATGCTAGAGATAAGTATAAGGAAACTCACAGCTAAAGCACGAGCAGCAAGGGAAAAAATAAATAAATGGGATTTCATCAAAATTAAAAACTTCTGTACCTCAAAGGATGTTATTAAGAAAATAAAACGGCAGCCTACCCATTGGGAGAAAATATTTGGCAACCATATGTCTGATAGGAGCCTAATATCCTGCATATATAAAGAAATCCTACACCTCGAAAATAAAAAGACAAGTAACCCATTTAAAAAATGGGCAAGTGACCTGAAAAGATACTTCTCCAAGGAAGAAATGCAAGTGGCTAAAAAGCACATGAAAAAATGCTTGCATTGCTAGCTATTAGGGAAATGCAAATCAAAATCACAATGAGATACCATCTTACACCCATCAGAATGGCAGCTATTAAAAAAACAGCAGAATATAAGTGTTGGAGAGGATGTGGAGGAATAGGAACACTTATCCACTCCTGGTGGGATTGTGGAATGGTCCAGCCACTGTTGAGGACATTTTGGTGGTTCCTCAGAAAACTAACAATAGATCTTCCATATGATCCAGCAATTCCACTACTGGGTATATACCCAGAAAAACTGAAAGCAAAGACACAAACAGATATATGCACACCAATGTTCATAGCGGCATTGTTCACAATTGCCAAAAGTTGGAATCAGCCCTGGTGCCCATCAACAGAAGAATGGATAAGCAAAATGTGGTAATACATACAATGGAATATTACTCAGCTGTTAGAAGGAATAAAGTGCTAACACATGGAATAACATGGATGAATCTTGAAGACCTTATGTTGAGTGAAGCAAACCAGGCATTGATGGATGAACAATTTATGACCTCATTGATTTGAATTGAAAGTTAACAGTTTCTGAGAACCACTGACTGAAAGATAGGCTAACAAGGGAGAGAGAAAGAGTGAAGGGTAGGTTGGGAGCCATCATCCATATGGGCATAATCTATGGTAAATTGAAAGAGTATAGTTACATATTGAAGGATAGGACAGGTGGGTAGAGATTTGGTGGTGCAGTATTAACAGGTGGGTAGATTAAGAAGGGCAGGTTAGAATACCCAGGGCATGTAACTAAGAATCTTGTCATCCCATGAGCCAAGACAGGGAAGAGTCATATGCCCCAGGGGTGGGGAGGAAGGAACAGGAAATATTAGATGGGGTATTTAGTGGTCATGGGAAATATTCTTCATTACCTTACAGTAATGGACACAGGACATAGTAAATATCATCAAAAATTATTAAAGTGTACAGTCTAAATTATAAACCATACTGTAAACCATTGACAATTTTTAGTTGCTATATCTTACTATCTGTATAACAGCTATAACAATGCTAACATCCAAAAAAAAAAAAAAGTTTTAATATGGGGTGGGGAAGGTGGAGGGAGGTTGGGTAGGTGGGAGTCTCTAGTATTCTGTGTGTGACTTTACTGTGGCCTAAAACTTCTTTGAAAATTAAATCAAAATTTGGGAGACACTGGGGAATGAGAGGGGGAAGGTGTCACGGTACACTGGACATCTGATAATACAGTGATAAAAGGAAAAAAATTAATTTCTTTAAAAAAATGATTTTTTTCCCATTTTTTCGAATGTCCCAATCTGCTAATTATATTTTATTTTTAGTTTAGTAACATAATGTTTTTGTTATTAGTCCCTTGTTTCACATGATAGTTTGATTGTAGAATTCCATCATATGGATATTCTGCAAATTGTTAATCCTTTCACCAATCATTTGAGTTGTTTCCATATAGTGGCTATTTTCAATAAAGTTGCTATAAACACCTGGATACAGGTCTTTGTGTAGATAAATGTTTTAATTTCCCTATACTAAAATTTGCTGAGTTACATAAGTGTATATTCAGTATTTTGCATTTCAACCAACAATGCATGAGATTTCCAATGGCTCTGAGGCTACTTCAATCCTTAGGATTAATGCTTTCTTTTAATTTAACATTCAGTTAGGCATGTAGTGATATCTCCATGTGCTTACCTTTTTTAGCTTTTATTCTCTTTATCTTTAAGATGTTTTAGGTTAAATAAATGCTACATATGGGGGATTCCCATATATCCCACTGCCTCCACCTCCCATAATTTCCCCTATTAACAACATCCTTCATTAATGTGGTACATTTGTTACAATTGATGAATACATTTTGAAGCATTGCCACTAACCATGGTCTGTAGTTTACATTATGATTGACACTTTGCACTACATAATTGAATAGGTCTTGACAAAATGTATAACGGTTTGTATCCATCATTGCATATAATGCAATATAATTCCAATGTCCCCAAAATGCCCCATGTTCCATCTATTCTTCCCAACCTGGGTGGTTTGTCTAAGACAGTCCAGGTTTTAGTAATGAAAGCCACATGGCTTCTCTGTGATGAAAAAAACCCATATTTCAGTATTGTGTGTGTAAGGGTGGGAGAAAAGTATAAAGCCATTATGGTGACTCATAATACAGGGGCTGAAAGCAACATTCTTAGTAATGTCAAATTCAAACTACAGCAAAGATTTTATATTTTTGTCACTATAGTTGATTTTTCCCTGTTCAACTTATATTGACAATCATTATTTGTAGTTTATAATAATGGATCGTGTATTGTGCCATCACTGAGGGCTTTAACTGTGAAAATTAAATATATTATAAATATGAGTATTGCCTGTCCATCTTCAACTTTGCCTGTAGAATAACTGTTGTGTTAACCAGGCTATTAAAGCAACTTCCCACTCAGCTCCCTGAGCCAGAAGTGTTCAGCTAAATTGAATACAAAAACAGTGACATCATGGTGCTCCAGAGAAAGAGGGAAGATATGAATAAATGAACCAGGTATGAGGGTGCATGAGAGAAAGGAAGTTAGGAAAGGAGATAGAGAAGGAGGAAAGAAGGAAGGAAGAGATGGAAGGAGGAAGGGAAAGAGGAAGGGAAGGAGTGGGGAGGGAAGGAGAAAGGAAGGAAGGGAGGACAGAAAAAAAGAAATAAAAGAAGGATGAAAGACACATGCTGAAGCAGCAATATCACAGACTCGGTACAACATTAAGAAAGATAGGCATTATTCTATTTTGTTTAAAGCTGGGCTTTCCACTTTCAGTTTTCAACTTTATGATGATACTTCAGTAGAATTTTTTACATCTAGTGAAGTGGAAAACTGTTAACATGATTCCATTCCCCACTAGACTTGAATCAATAACAGAATTCTAGCCAAAATAAATAAAAGATTAAAAACAAATAAGCAAACAAACATTTTACAACTACAAGCAAAACTAATAATTTTATTGGGAATGTCAGGAAACCATCCAGCAGATATGAGTCATTTTTTCAACAATGTTGAATATATAAAACTTCTAGGGGATAAGAATTCTGACATGTGGGGAGAGAAAAAGGTCAGGACCACAGCATAAACTGCCTTCAAAACTCACTATTCCTCCAGGCACTTGCATATTTTTTTAAAAATTATATTAGTTAAAAATAAGAATATCATAGAGATAGAGCAAGTGAAAGAATACAAAGGTATAGATTTTGAAATTTAATAAACCTTAATAAAAAGATTTCCAGTAAAAGCCATAGAATTCCAGAAGGCGTTAACAAGAAGGAGCAAGACAAAAAGACT
The DNA here is from genome assembly GCA_029593785.1 of Cabassous unicinctus. Classification (NCBI taxonomy): domain Eukaryota; kingdom Metazoa; phylum Chordata; class Mammalia; order Cingulata; family Chlamyphoridae; genus Cabassous; species Cabassous unicinctus. The sequence continues at coordinate 7,458 of JAQZBX010000791.1, forward strand.
TGCAAGTATGAGCAATTACTAGAGGACTGTTGTTACAAATGGCATAGAAATGAACTGGAACATACTCTGTGAATTCATGAAATGGTTTCAGTAAGTTCGATGGAGAAATTTTTATTACCATAATATGATTTTGTGGATCTAGACATCAACATGGCACCATATTCATGGAACAGAGATCATTTGTCTTTAAATTCAATGTGATTTGTATTCATTTACACTGGGCCTGAAGTGAATATTGGAGAAAAAGTTTCCTTTCATTTTTAAACAGGCGGCAATGCCTTGGATGGTTGTGGACAATGGCAGCTGAGAATTCAGCTTATCTGAAATGTTGTAGTTCTTATTGTTCCATAGTAAGTAAAAAATAAAATCGATAGAACATAAGATAAATGTTTTATGATTAGATATTGTTTATATGATACAGATTATGAAAATCAAGTAAAAATATAAATTCATGATTTTAGAAATTGAAGAATCTTAAAATACCTAGACAGTAATGGAAAAACATAGGAACCAGTTTGTAAGTGAAGAAACTCTCTGAGTTAATTATGTTATCATTTACAGCAAGAAAAATTGGAAAAATTTGAAGATGGAAGTGCGGATATAGCTCAAGTGGTTGAGTGCCTGCTTCACATGTACGAGGTCCCAGGTTCGATCTCCTGTAACTCTTAAAAACACGACAAGCAAACAAACAAATGAAAAACAATTTTCATTAGGGAGCGGATGTAGCTCAGTGGTTGAGCACATATTTCCCATGTATGAGATCCTAGGTTCATTCCCTGGTACCTCCTAAAAAAAATTGAAGATGGGTTTGATAAAATGAGAGGTTTAAGAAAGGATGGTGTGATACTATTTCTCAAACATAATTAGAGCTATGCAACTACATCCAGGCTTTGAATCAGGCAAGAACACTCCAAAGGAAGAAGTTTATATTCTCATAAATATAACAAAAAAATGGAGAAAGCCAGGGAAGAGTATACTCAAACTTCCCAAAAACTAAACCTCAGAAAAATACACCAGAAGCTGTGCTTTGGGTAACAGGATCAATTTCAGAACAAAATTTAAATTCTTTTTTCTTTACTTTCCAGTGTTACATTTTATTGCAGAGCCCCTTGCTCACCATAAGATTAAATGTCACAGGAAAACAGGATCTTAAATTACCACATTGTGTACCATATTTTGGTTAGTAGTGAATCTCTTTGCTATATTTGATGAACCTTCCAGGTGGGAGTGTGCAAAAGAATGAGAATCAGAAGGTATGTACCTAGCAAGGTGACAGTTTTCAGAGAAATGTGATTCAGCAAAACTTCCATGAAACAATGTTTGTTTTGTGACTGAATTAATCATATTCCTTAAAGAGGAATTCTCATCCAATACTGAACTAAGTGAAAAATATGGAAAGTATAACTGAAATAAATTAGAATTGTTTTTTAAATGTTACATAATCATCTAATGGTAAATTTGGATAACATAGAATTGCACAAAGATTAAAATGAAGTCACCTACAAAGTTAATAAAATTATGATTCTTTCAATTTTATATTTTGAATAATATATTTAATTTATAAAATATACTTATTTCCATTTTCACTGGATATTATTTTCTGAAATAATCCCTAAAGATATTAAATGTTTTCAGGGATTCAAACTTCTTATTAACATTTAAAATCTGTTTTTGAAATTAAACAGTTTTAATCCTATTTAATCAGTTAATTTCAAAATTGCTCCTAATTACCATGGGGCAAAGAGTTCTTTAAAACAATGTTTGCATAAGAATAATATATATATATATATACAGTTATATCTATTATATATTGAAGATCATATTTACAAATGACTTCCTACCCACAATACCAGGGGTTAAGATTTGAGCATGTCTTTTCTGGGGAACCTGATTCAATCCTATATATAGTCAATAAAATGTTATTCAAAAATACTCCAGGAAATGTTTTTATTAGAGTAACTGAAGATTTACAGGAAAATCATGAAGAAAGTACAAATTCCCATATGTCTCCCCAGACAAAGTATTCCCTATTTTTAACATTTTACATGAGTGTGGTAACTTTGTTACAACTCATGAAATAATATTATTTTAATTATATTATTAGCTGTTTCCACAGTTTATACTAGGGAAACAATTTGATTGGAGTCAATATATTCAGGTTTGTCAAAAAAGGCATGAGCAAGAATTAAAAATGTGGGCATTAGGGCTTTCATTAAGAGTATTTTAAACTGTGTTTGTGTGTTTTAGCAGTGGTGAGAACACCACAGAATTGTGACTGCTACAGCAAGGTCTTCGAGGCTCAGGCCCCCCTTGAAAGCAGCACCTCCACATCATTGCAAATATCTACCTCAATGTGATAGGAGCGGGTTGAGCATGGGCTACCCACTGTGGTTGCCCAACCAATAAACATCCTCATACAGCTTTGCCCTTCACTTCCTAATGTTTGGGGTCAGTTAGGAATGACATAAGCATCATTTCTCCATGTTCTGTTGTCTTGAGTATACAGGTTCCTAGAGTGGGTCACATGAAATTTACAACAAAGAAATGTGTGATAGGAGTAGTACAGTGCATAAAAATAATATAAACTTTCCAAATATTAAATAAGATTATTAGTGAGATGTTGAAAGAGGGCTATTATGGTTGGAAAGGCAAAGCTGAAAGCAGTAAAATAACTTTAAGACAGAATTATCAGCTCCTGCCTGAAGACTGGTATATTAGTCAGCCAAAGGGGTACTAACGCGAAATACCAGAAATGGGTTTGTCTTTATAAAGGGTATTTATTTGCGGTAGAAGTCCACAATTACCAGGCTATAAAGCATAAGTTTCTTCCCTCACCAAGGTCCACTGCCACGTGTTGGAGCAAGACAGCTGCCGACGTTTGCCAGGGTTCAGGCTTCTTGGCTTCGTCTCTTCCCAGGGCTTTGTTTCTCTCCAAGATTAGCTCCTCTGTTTCCACACAAGGCCAGTTGTAGACTATTAGGTGAACAGCTCACTTCTCTTCTCCTGGAGCTTTCTCTCCAACATCAAAACTCCAACATCAAAACTGCAACTCAAAAACTGCTTGAACTCTCTTCTTTGTGATGCCTTTTATATTTTATTCCCCACCCACCAAGGGGTGGGGCTCAACACCCTACTGACGTGGCCCAGTCTATGCCCTAATCATAACTTAATCATGCCCAGATGAACAGATTACTTTACAAGCATAATTTAATATATATTTTTGGAATTCATAATAACAACAAATTGCTCAAGGGCTACATCCTCTACCTTGATTTCCAGGTTAGAAGCCTCACACTGATACCAATTAAATATGATTTTTCCTTATGAATTGTCTATATTTTTGTTTTTAGCATCATCTTATCAATTTATACTTTGACTGTCATGGAGACAGCAGTATAGAAATAGACATGAGCAAACTCATTCCCATTACAGAATTTTTCCTCATGGATATCTAAGGCTCCCAGTGCTGCAAGTCAAGGAAGTTCTGCTCTTTTTTAGTGGTTTATCTGGGAGCCCTGACTGGGAATCTTCTGTTACTGTCATTGTAATAAACCTGCACCTGCACTCACTGATATATTTCTTTATAGGCAATTTGTACATTATAGATCTATGCTGCATTTCAGTGACTGTTCCTAAAAGGATTGTTAATTCTCTGAAGAGAAATAAATTAATTTCCTTCTGGCATGTGTCACTCATATTTTCCTGTTTATTTTCTTTGGAAGGACAGAGCTGGCTCTCCTGGTGGTGATGTCCTATGATCACTATGTTGCCATTTGCCACCCTCTGCACTATGGGCTTAACATCACCCCACATCTATGCACACAGGCAGCTGGTGGCTCATTGGTGAGTGGGTTGTTATGTTCTGCCATCCAAACAGGAAACATTTAAAGGCTTCCCATGATTGATGTGATCCATTTCTATTTCTATGAAGTATCTCAAATTTTGAGGACCTCATCTTCATGTGTTTGCTTTTCTCATTCTGTGATCCTAGCTATAAGCACATGCATGGGCTTAATATATTGTGCTTCTTTGTTTATGTCATATAATACTATTTTAAATGGTGCTTAGTTTGCATTCTGTGGAAGTCCATAATAAAGGCTTATGCACCTGCACCCACAGGTGGCAATTCTACTTTTATTTTATAATTTCTGGATTGATTGCTCTCTTAGGTCCAATTGCATATAAAGCATCATCTCTTAAAAATCTTCTCACAGCCATCACCACGTTGCCCACTGTAACATATATGGCTACACCATGTTGCCCACTGTAACATATATGGCTTTGCATTTTTACCACATTCCTTCCAGCTCTTTCCCCTTCTTTCCCTGTAAAATGCCCAGAATTCTGTTGCCTGTTTCTTTGTTGTTGTTGTTGTTATTTATAAGTGACATTTGAGCTATAAAACTCTGGGTCTTAGTTTTTCATACTCAATTCTCTATTTGTGAAATGTGTGTATTCTGGAAAATCCTATCTATATTCTCAAAATTAAAACATATGAAATAAACTTTTAATGCCTGAAATTATGCATATTTTATATAAAGTATTTATATATACACATACAGAATTCCCCCTAGTACTCTGTCTCCATTTAGTCTGTAATATATTTTACTTATAGCATAATACAGATGCAAAATCACCCTTTACCACTTTGAATATATTAATTAGATGTATTACAATGTCTTGTTCATTATCGAATTAATTGTCTCAGTGTATTTGTGATCATTTAAAGCAGGTTTCTTTATGTTCTTTCTCATTCAAAATCTCCCTTTCTGCCAATGCTGTGTAGTCCTTTTTTTCTATTCAAAAAACTTTTCTCATTTGTATTAATCACATCCTCTATGTTATGGCTACTTTAGTTGTGATATTTCAAGAAAATTAGTTAAAGTCTCTCACTACTCGTGTTCCCAACATTTATTCATAAAATTTAAACAGATTTTCTTCTTATCTATTGACATGAAGTTATTCAACCCATAAATGTCCCAGAATGCTATATTTTAATTACATTATCTCCTTGTTACTTATAAATGAGCACGTTTGCTTCAATTAATGTTTGTCTTAAATCCTACTTTTTAAATATTATTATCAGTCTCTTTATTTTATCCACCTTTTGAATTTTATTCTGTATGTATTTTTTATTAAAGAAGTTACAGTTTTACAGAAAAATCATGCATTAAATACAGAGTTCCAATATACCATCCATTATTAGTACCTTTCTTTAGAAATCACAGCTTCAAAAGCCTTAGAGGAAACTTGGCACTCTTGCTGGCTACTCCCTCACCCCTTCACAACAAAGTATGGAGCCCAATAGCCCTCCCATTGTGGGAGGGAGCAGGATAGCCCCTGTACATATTGTGGTGCATTATGTCAATGTCAAATGATCATTTGGAAGTCTGAAAGATTGAACCAGAGAACATGTCTGGGGCTTACCCTCCCAGAGTCCCTTAGGGAAAAGAAACTACTTGCAGACAACTAGATTAAAAACTCATTTGTAGTTAATATTTCCCCATTTTGGTCAAGGTCTTTTTCCAAATGAATCACTAGTTGGTGCTTGGTAATAATCCTTTGGTGCCAGGGAGGCTCATCGCCGGAAGTTATGCCCCATGCCATGGGGTAGGTAGTGAATGTACATGCTGAGTTTAGCTTCGAGACATTTGATCAGAAAGGCACTTTTGAAGATAACTCTTACAAAATATATAATACTAAGCTAAGATTCAATTTCACAAGAACAAGGTTTATAAGTACAATTATCAAAGTCAAGGGCCTGTCCTCCTTTGTTAGGTACTGCACATGTTCTCTAGGGATTCTTGCCACTCTATTAAAGAATATTTCAGGACTTCCCAGGATGGGAATTCAATATTCTTTCTGCTATTGTGTGGGTCTCAACACACCCAAGACAACACCCCATGAACACTTGAACGTATTCATAGTCTATAAATATGCCATAAAGTCTAATGGTTTGTATTACAGTGGTTTTATATTTTTCAAATTCCATGGAATTAAACTATCATGGTTTCAAAAGTTTGTAAATTATGTCAAATACAAAGAGTACCTAATCAAAAAGTAAACTTCATTTTATTACATATATATTCTGAAGTGATTATGGATGAAGATTACTCATGTGTGCAGCTTACTTTTATATGCAAAGTAATTAAAAATAAAAAGCAAAACATAAACAAATTGCCTTGATGAAGGCATGATGGATAGATGAAACGATATTATATAAAATAATTGTAGAAAAATGCTCTAGTACAATGCTCAAGTTAAAAAGTTGACATATTTAACTTTCTTATATGTATAACTGTTTAATGAAATGAGAAGATTTACAATTCATAAAAATAGATAACATTTTAAAGAAATATGTAATGTACACTATATATTTATAAAATAATTTCTGTGATTTTCAAATGGAAAGACAGCACATTCTTTATGATTCCATTTTAAAGTATCAAAAGTGAGAATTCTATGTAACAAAAGAGGTAGAACGAAGCCACGGTTTTCCTCAGAAAAATGCCATATTTTAAAATATTTTCATCAGAGTTATCTTAAACCAAGAGAATAATAAAGTTTTGAAAGAAAAAATGTATTACAAAACATAACAATTTAAATTAATGCATTGTATACTGCCATAATAATAAAATACATTAAATTAGTTTTCTTTGAAAAGAAATTTTGCCAAATTGGCAACCTGCGAAGGTCACTTAAAAATAGTGGACAAGGGAATTATACAATAAATACATGAGGTAGTTACACAAGAAAATTGAGAAAATACTATTTCCTAAAGTTTGACATGAAAATAGAATATTCTAAAACATTAACTTGACAGGAGAGAAATAGCCATTTTTTCAAAGTAATCTTCTCATTCACAGCCATTTATGCACTAATTGCTTATTAAGATCCATGACAATATTTCTCAATTAGAGGAGATTATGACTTGAAAAAATAAAGACAAAACAATAGGACCTAGGTATGAGTATCCTAATTTACATATATTCCTAATGATCACACACATATTAATTACAAAATTAACTGTATCCATTTACATATATCTTTCTAATTTTATATAAACTTGAAATTAGCCTGGAAAAATTACCTATGGATTTCATATTTTTGCATGTTTATCATTTATCCTACTTTGTTATCTGCTGTATTACTAATTTTAAAATAATAATTGCATTCATTTAGGGTAATAAAATATGATTTCATGCTCAGGTCAAGTCCAAATATTCTACCTACCAAAACATTACCCTCAGTATATCTACTTACCATATCTACAATTCTCCCTCCCCTCCCCCCTTCTTTCTTCCTAACAATATATCACCTCTCTGTATCTACTGTATCTTGTAGTCTTTGTGTGTTTCTCTCTGTGTGATTATACTTTAGTAATAGATGTGTTTTTTCTGCCTTATTGTAATACTACACTAATAATCAATTATAATAATGAACAAAACAGTTCAGCTACAAAACACCCTTAAGAAGGGGAACAAAAAATATATATTGGTGACACTGTGATATAGGCAGAAGGTGCAGACTGAAATGACTCAAAATGTGAATATAGACTTATGGAAAAATCTGAGGAAAGCTCCTAATATCTGCATGTGGCATCAGGCATGCATTCAAAATACAAGAGCACCAGACATTGCCCTAAAGGAAATAGAAATAAAAATAGAGTACTGAGGGTTATTTTAAGTGGGTATTTATAATTCTTTCTCCCTTAGAATTTATGAAACTTGCAGATGCTTTCTCAACACTTTCCCTCAAATCAATTTTGCCATTTTACAGATTTCAATGTAACAAATGCTCCAGTGATGATTTTCTTTTAAAACCCCAAATCATGGGAAACCCATAAGTAAAGCATAGTCCTTTCCTACACAAGAAAATATCTTTTAGGGACACTAGATTAATGATATATACACAAATGCACACACACCTATACCTTTGAACAAAATAATGAAAATATAATTTTTGTGGAAATGAGGCTATTAAAAGAATCTTAATTCAATAAACCAAGAATGGTACATGAAGAATATATAAATGAAGGAAGGAAAGAAGAGGGTTCAAAATGAAAAGACAAAAGGATAATTAAAAAACAATAAATTTCTCCAATTTTACAAACATGATGTTTGAAAAAAATCAAATGCAGGAGAGGAAATTTTTGTGGAGATAATTTTCAGAACTAAAGGTGCAAAATGGTAACTATTTAGAAAGTAGAAAATAATAGAGACCTGACAAAGAAACTGAATTAGGATTGCCAATATCTGGTAAGTATGAGCAAACATGATGTGGGGGATGATTATTAAAAATGAATATGAACTTTATATTGGTAAGAAAGATATGTTTTTTTAATTTAAATTGGAAAACAAATTTAAAAAAAGCATTCTTAATGTTAATCAGGTAAATATGAATCAAATATGAGGAAGAAAAATCATAAATGTCAGGTACTGCATTCCTGAATTCCCACTTGCCCTGTCTTAGGGCACTACATAAATGAAGAAACTAGGAGAGATCCACATCAAAAGACAACTGATATGAGGAACTAGCATGGAATGCAAACAAATCATATTCAACAGTGTGTGGCAGTTTAAGATTATTTTATGAGTCAAAAAAGAAAGAACGATTGTGTTTTTAAACTTGTCTATTCCTGTAGGTGTGATAACATTTGATTGCATTAAATTCAGTTCCTATTATCAAGGAATCTAATCAGGCCCTTTGATTAGATTCCTTGATAAGATCACTTTAGGGCTTTTGATTGGACTATGTCAGTGAGGCATGACTCAGGTTGAGACTCCACCCTCTTGCTAGGCCTGATATAAATGGATACACAGACAAAGACAGGAAGAGGAAATCCAAATAGTATAAACATTCTTAAGGAATAAAAAGTTAAAAGGATTTCCAAAACAGATATCAAATCTATCTATAAAATAATAATAACTACATATTGTGGCAAAAAGGCAAAAAAATGACAAGTAAAGATGCAACAGAATAGAGGGTATATATATATATATATATACTCAGATGACAGATGCAGCAAGGAATTGTAGTGAGAATTACATTCCTTTTACTCAACCTACTCAAAACCAACTCTAAGTTGATTCTACAATGAAATGAGGAAATTACTATTAAAATTTTTTGAAGATATCTTCAGAAGTATGAAGGGATGTTTTAGAAGGAGGAGGAGGAGGAGGAGAAGCCAGAGGAGAGGATAAGGAAGAAGAGTAGATGGGGGAAGAGGAAAAGATACAAAAATATGTACAATGTAAACATATTTGTGAATTTGATTGCAATAAATGAAGTTTTTTTTTCCTCAAGAACCAACAAAGGTCACAGAATTAGCTGTAAAATACTTAAAAACGTGTAGCTTTTCAGGCTTAGGAATTTTTAAGAAAAGGAAGCACAGATATCTTGTTTTACACATGACAGTATATTCTGCATCATTTGTAGGAGGAAAATAAAAAATGTATCCACCTGGAACTACCACATATTCAGCAGTTTGAAAAAAATATATCTGGATTCACCAATTATTGGTGATGATGTGGAACAAAGACATGTGGAAATATTTTTTGCATGTGTGCATAAATTGCTACAGCTTCTCTGGAAAACCATTAGATATTTTATTAGCAAACTAAGACTAGTTTTCATTACAGTAAGAAAAAAATTTGTGCTGAGAGCAACAAAGATTTCCTAATTATGGCACATGTCATTTTGTGTTGGCTATGATTTTGATCCACAGTTGATGCCCACATTCTTTGCCCACATAGTATCCACATTCTCTGCCCAGGATATTGGAGCAGACTGCACATGGGATATTACTTGTTCTCATGGCAGAATGATAAGATGTTTTAAAGAAGTTCTCATATGTTGACTCTTAAACCCACAATCAGAGAGAGAAACATGGTAAACTCTAGTATCCTTCAGTGTTTACATTAAGATTATTTTTGTAATTAGTAAATGAATTCTAAATGTGATTTGGAATATATTAGTTTCTACCATATACAATTAACAATATATAATTAGAGTATCCTGATGACGATTAAATTTAGACTGTTAAAGTTTCTTCAACAAAGTAACCTAATATTCATTATTATTTGTTCATTTCCTTGAATTTAGTGTTAAAAACTTGAATTTGCAGTTGGGCATGACTCCTGAAATATATTGATTCTAGTTACATCAATATTGATTATGTAAATGGTGCAAATTTCCATCATATACAACAATCAAATAAACCACTTATCACTTACATTCACCTCCTTAGTTGAAAACCAAATTTCAAGGTGAAGACATCACTTGATATTTATTCCTCCTAAAATCATAAAGCTATCCATTAATGCAGTACTATCCAATGTTTAATGAATATATACTATCCTTCCAATAATCATTTCCCTACAGCATGGTCTATTACTTTTTCTTTTTATAAAATATAATATCCAATTTCAAAAAATCCATACCAAAAATTCAACCACTTCCATGTATTCAAGGATATCAAGTCAAGAACAAAATATATGTCCTTCCAATATTGATTATCATTTCCCCAAATGTAATTGACATTACATTCATTTGCATATATGTGGTATGAGTGCAGAAACAAAGAAATCAATGCAACAGAACAAAGTACATAGCTACAGAAGAGCTCATTTAGGAACACAATATATGATAAATGTATTGAATGGTAGTCTATGTACTTTCAGTTAATGGTGATTGGGCAGCTGGATATTCATTGACAATAAAAGAAATTTCACTCCTGCCTTTCACTCTGCACAAATTATGTAGTGTAACGTCAACAGGTGATAGTCAAAACTATAATGGCTTAGATACTAACATTGGATAATATCTTCAGGATACCAGCCTAAGAATCTATCATATAAGAAGTAAAACACAACTACAATGGAAAATATTGATTATATTTGAATTGAGAATGGCTGTTCCTCCAAGGATTTAGAAAAACTCAAAAGTTTATGTAACAAATTGGGGAAATGTACATGTCATAAAAAATGTAGACAGGAATATCCCAGAAGAGAATTCCAGATTTACTTTATAGGATATTAAAACTTAAAAACACAAATATATACTCAAACTAATTTCAATAGAAGCACTTGAAATGCTTCTAATGAATTCTAATGACTCTCCTATGTGTTTGATGTAAGCTCAAGCTTCTTTAAACATAAAAAATAAAATAAAAAACTGAAAAAATATGAAATATGAATAGAACTATAACAAGAAAAGAGACTGAATCATAAGTCAAAACCATGACTAAAGACAAGGTTAGGGTGACATCAATTTAAAAAGGCAGAATAGGGTCCTCCAAAAGCCTGATCTCCCACAAAAACACTGAAGTATGAGCAAAACCTGTCAGAATCGACATTAATGAAAATCAAGAAAATATTCAAGGATTTAAATCAACCAAGCAAATATTCAAACAAAAAAGGTCACTAATAGTTGTCCAGAGAGGCTGAGGGTGCACTCTCTCCTCCTGCCCTGTCAGGATGGGGATGGATTCAGAGATGTGTCCAACAGTCTAGTCCCTGCAGGCTGAAAGCTGCTGCAGTTGCCTGGAGAGGCTGAGGGTCACTGTCCTGTCTGCCTAGTCAGGGACAGGGATGGAACCACAGAAGTACCTATCTAAAACAACTGCTTTGGATATATAGAGAATGGGAAAGTGCTCTGAGTCATCTAGGAGGGTACTGGAAAGATAAAGAAGCAAAAGGAAAACCGTGAGCTGCTCACCCCTGAGGCTGGAAACAGGACATATACCCCACACCCTCAGGACAAATAGCCTAGGTGGAGCCCCTGGCTCAATGCTCCCAATGGAGTGTGAGGGAGCATTACCTTGGAGGAAGTGGGGTCTGGGAGGGTGGATAGTGGTTTCTTTGCAATGAGTTTGGCCAGGTGAGCCCCCTTCAAATCTCAGAAAGGACCCTGATCTGGCAGGGAGAGGGGAGGGGGATCTCCTTAGGCAGGCTGTCATGCCTAGCTGCCCAGGTAAAGAGAGGAAGTAGATTAGAGAGGGGGTGGGGACAGACATGTGCCTATTCAGCAGGGATCTGGAAAACTGCTTGGAATTTTACCTACCTGATGGAAAGGGGACAGATAGCTTTAGGAAAGCCTAACTAACCTAAGGAGACAGTTTAGCTTAGTGGAGTAATTCCCGACTACCATATACAAGTCCCTGGTTCTATTCCAGGCTCTTCTTAGAGAAGTGATCCAACCAGTTATCAAATTCAGCTGATACTATATTACAGGAAACATATAGACATTCTTTTTGGATTAGCTTTTCTTGGATCTCTTATTTAAAAAAAAAAAAGATTCATTTTTTTCTCCCTTACATTGCTCACTAAAACCTGATTCAAAATCTGCAGAGGGAAGTCTGCGGGGTGATTGACTAATGAACACCAGCAGCCAGACTCTCCTTAGGGGCCTAAGAAGGAAGGTTGTTATTTCTTTTTGTTCTCTTTCTCTTTTTTTATTAGTTGCTGCTCTCTTCTTTCTTCATTGTTGCTTTCTCCTTTCTTTGTTTCTCTTTTTTCTTCTAACATTTTTTTAACCTACATTATTTCATTTCATTCCTTCATTTTTCTATCTTCTGTTTTCTGTTGTTTTTCTTTCATTCCACTCTTTTTGTTTAGTCCTCAGTTTTTCCCATTTTTATTCCTCTCTCTCTTCATGTTTTTTTTCCCTTGTTTACTTTTTTTTTCTTTTTCATTTCTTTTTTTCCCCTCTCTTCTCATCTCCTGCCTTTTAATTCATTCTACATATTTTTCTCTACTTTGTTTCTCATTTCATTGTTTCTATTCCACTTTTATTTAATTCTTATTCCACTGTACTTCTTACTCATGTTAATTATTTATTTTCTTGGGTATTGTATGGTTCCTCTTCTATGTTTTATTATTATTATTATTACTATTATTCTTTTTCTCTTATCTCATTCTTTTTCCCTGCTCCTATTTTTTTTTTTGCAAAGGAACATAGATTAGAGCAGAAAATAGAATAAGAGGAACAAAACTGTCTAAGTGACACCTTACACACAAAACCAACAACAACAAAATAAAACCCTATAATAGAAAGAGAATCTACTGAATCAACTGAATAAACCCATTAAGGTAAACAGATGCCTAGACACCAACAAAAATTGCAAGCCATACTAAGAAACAGGAAGACATAGCCCAGTAAAAGGAATAAACTAAAAACCAGGAGGAGATGCAGAACATTGGAAAACTAATCAGAGATGTCCAAACAAATATCATGAATCAACTTAATAAAGTGAAGGAAGAGATTAAAGATATTAAGACAACACTGGGAGAACATAATGAAGAAATTGTAAACATAAATGAAAAGATAACGGATATGATGGTGATGAATGGCATAATGCAAAAATTAAAAATATACTAGAAGCACATAACAGCAGATCTGAACAGGCAGAGAAAAGAATCAATGATGTGGAAGACAGTACAGATTAAATAAGACAAGATATATGAAAAGATAGAAAAAAATTCAGCAGAGACTTAAGAAATTTAAATGACAACAAGAAATGCAAAAACATATGCATTATAGGCATCCCAGAGGGAGAAGAGAAGGGAAAGGGGACAGAAGGAGTGTTAGAGGAAATAATGGCTTAAAATTTCCCAACTCTATTGAGGGACATGGACGTACATGTCCAGGAAGTACAGGGCACCCCAAACAGTATAAATATGAACAGGCCTACTTCAAGACATATACTTGTCAAATTGCCCAATGCTCAAGACAAAGAGGAAATACTGACAGCAGCAAGAGAAAAGTGATCCATCACATACAAGGGAAGCTTGATAAGATTAAATGCTGATTTCTCATTTGAAACCATGGAGGCAAGAAGGCAGTGGTATGACATAGTTAAGGTGCTAAAAGAAAAAAACTTCCAGTGAAGAATTTGCCATTCAGCAAAGCTGGCATTCAAAAATGAGAGAGAGTTCAAAATATTCACAAACAGAAATTAAGAGAGTCTGTCAATAAGAAACCTGCCTTCAAAAAAAAAAAATGGAGTTCTCCAGGTTGAAAGGAAAAAGTAGGGGAGAGAGAGAGTTGGAGGAGAGTGTAAGAACCAAAAAAAGATAAAAAGAGAAGTAAAAACAATATATGTCATACATAAACCTAAAGAAAATATGGCTAATGTAAGGAATTCCTTCACGGTAATTACATCAAATGTTAATGGATTAAACTCTCCATTCAAGAGATGCAGATTGGCATTATGGATAAGGAAATATGACCCATCCATACACAGTCTACAAGAAACCCACCTTAGACCCAGGGATGCAAGGAAACAAAGTGAATGGTTGGAAAACAATTCTACATGCAAAAAATAAATAGAAAAGGGTGGGAGTAGTGATAATAATATCAGACAAAATAGACTTTAAATGAAAAACTATTGTAAGAGAGAAAGACAGACATTATATATTAGTAAAAGGGTAATCTGTCAATAAAAAAGAATAATTTTCAGCATTTATGCCCCTAACTGGGTTGTCTCAAAATACATGAAGCAAACATTGAAAAAACTAAGTGGAGAAATAGATGGCTCTACAATTATAGTGGTGGACATTAATAGATAGAACATCTCAACAGAGAATCAATAAAGAACAAAGACCTTGAACAATATATTAGAGGATCGGGACCCAAGAGTCATATACAGAACATTACAAACAAATACAGTAGGATATACATCCTTCTCAACTGCACATGGATTCTTCTCCAGGATAAACCATATGCCAGGACACAGAACAATTCTTAATGTATTCAGAAAGATTGAAATTATACAAAGTAATTTATCTGACCACAATGGGATGAAACTATAAATCAGTAAGGGGCAGAGAACCATATCAGACACAAAGCAAAGGAAGTTAAACAACACACTATTAGACAAACAGTGGGTCAAGAAAGAAATCACAAAAGAAATCGGTAACTATCTTGAAACAAATGAAAATTACAACACAACATATCAAAACCTATGGGATGCAGCAAAAGCAGTACTGAGAGGGAAATTCATAGTGATAAATGCCTATATTAAAAAAGAAGAGCTAAAATCAAAGACCTAACTGCACACCTGGAAGAATTAGAAAAAGAACAACAAACTAACTCCAAAACAAGTAGAAAGAATTAAATAACAAAGATAAGAGCAGAGCTAAATGAAATTGAAAATAAGAAAGCACCAGGAAAAAAAAATAAAATCAAAAGGTGGTTCTTTGAGAAGATTAATAAAATTGACAAACCATTAGCTACTCTAACAAAGAAAAAAAGAAAGAAAATTCAAATACATAAAATAAGAAACTAGGAAGGGGATATCACCACTGACCACACTGAAATAAAGAGTATGATAAGAGAATATTTTGAAAAATTGCATGCCAATAATATGGATAATTTAGAAGAAATGGAAAAATTCCTAGAAATACACAAGTAGCCTACAATGATGAAAGAAGAAATTGATGAACGCAACAGACTAAATCACCAGTAACAAGATTAAATTAGTCATCAAAAACCTCCCAATTAAGAAGTGCCCAGGACCAGACAGCTTCACAGGTGAATACTACCGAACATTCTGGAAAGAACTAACACCAATTCTGCTCAAACTCTTTTAAAAAATGTAGGGAGCATTGCCCAACTCATTCTATGATGGCAACATAACACTAATACCAAAGCCACAAGAAAGGAAAACTATAGATGAAACTCTACTGAATCTAGATGCTAAAATCTTCAACAAAATACTTGCTAATCATATTCAACAACACATCAAATGAATTATACATCATGGCCAAGTGGGTTTCATCCCTGGTATGCAAGGTTGTATCAACATAAGAAAATCAATCAATGTAATACACCACATAAACAGATCAAAAGAAAAAATTCACATGATCATCTCTATAGATGCAGAAAAAGCAAACAAAATCCAGCACACTTTCCTGATAAAAACACTTTAAAACATAGGAATAGAACAAAACATCCTTAACATGATAAAGGGTATATATGAAAAATTCACAGCTAACATCATATTCAATGGTGAAATCCTAAAAGCTTTCCCTCTAAGATAGAGAACAAGACAAGGATGCCCACTATCACCAGTCCTATTTAAAATTGTGTTAGAATAACTTGCTTGACCACTTTGGCAAGAAAAAGATACAAATGGCATCAAATTGGAAAAGTAGTGAAAATTTCAGTATTTGCAGATAACATGATCCTATGCCTCGAAAGCCCTGAGAAAACTACAACAAAGTTTCTAGAGCTTATAAATGAGTTCAGCAAAGTTGCAGGTTATTAGATCAATGTGCAAAAATCAGTAGTATTTCTATATACCAATAATGAGAAAACTGAGGAGGAAATAAAGAAAAAAATCCCACTTACAATAGCATCTAAAAGATTTAAATACTTAGGAATAAATTTAATTAAAGATGTAAATGACTTATGTGTAGCAAAAAATTATACAACACTGTTAAAGTAAATCAGAGGAGACCTAAGTAAATGGAAGAATATTCCCTGTTCATGGAGAGGAAGACTAAACATCATCAAGATGTCTATCCTGCCCAAACTGATTTACAGACTTAATGCAATCTCAATAAAAATCAACATAGCATTTTTTACAGAATTGGAAGAGCTAACTATGAAATTTATTTGGAAAGGCAAGGGGCCCTGAATATCCAAAGACATATTGAAAAAGAAAAATGAAATTGGAGGAATTACACTACCTGACTTTAAAACATACGACAAAAGTACAGTGGTCAAAACTGCATGGTATTGGTGCAAAGATAGACATACTGACCAATGGAACTGATTTAACTGTTCTGATATTGATCCTCACATAAACAGTCAACTGATATTTAAAAAGTCCAGCAAGCCCACTCAACTGGAAGAGAATGGCCTCTTCAACAAATGGTGCTTAGAGAACTTTATATACATATCCAAAAGAATGAGAGGAACACCATCTCATACCTTAGACAAAAAATAATTCAATATGGATCAAAGATCTAAATATAAGAGCCAGGACCATAAAGATCTTGGAAGATAATATAGGGAAGCATATACAGGATCTTAATTAGGAAATGATTTCAAGAACTTTACATGAAAAGCATGAGCAACAAAAGTAAAAATAGATGAATGTAATCTCTTCAAAATGAAAAAGGTTTGCACCTCAAACAAGTTTTTCAAGAAAGTGAAAAGGCAGCCTACTCAATGAGAGAAAATATTTGGTAACGATATATCTGATAGGGGCCTAATATCCAGCATATATAAAGAAATCTTATACCTTGAAAATAAAGACAAGCAAACCATTTTAAAAATGGGCAAGTGATTTGAATAGATACTTCTCCAAAGAATAAATACAAATGACTAAAAAGCACATGAAAAGATACTCAATGTCACTAGCTATTAGGGAAATGCAAATCAAAATCACAATGAAATATCATCTTACACGCATTAGACTGGAGGTTATTAAATAAACAGAAGACTACCAGTATTGGAAAGGATGTGGCAGAACTGGAACCCTTATCCACAGCTAGTGGAAATGTAGAATGATGTAGCCATTGTGGAGGACAGTTTGATGGTTCCTCAGGAAGCTTAACTATAGAACTGCCATATGATTCAGCAATCCCACTGCTGGGTATATACCTAGAGGAATTGAAAGCAGAGATATGAACAGATACATGCACACCAATGTTCATAAGGGTATTTTTCACTATTGGCAAAAGTTGGAAACAACCCAAATGTCCTTCAACAGAAGAATGGATAAATAAATTGTCTGATATACATACAATGGAATATTACACCCGTTGCAAGAAGGAATGCAGTATTAACACATGGGATAACATGGATGAATCTTGAGGACCTTATGTTGAGGGAAGGAAGACAGGCACTGAAGGACAAATAGTACATGACTTCACTGATACGAATTAAGCAAGTTGAACAAACGCACAGAGCTAGATTATGGAAGATAGGTCTACAGGAGAAAGAAAGGGAGAAGGTTTTGAGTCAATGCCCATATGGGCAAAATCTATGATAACGTGGAAGTGTGTACTTGTGGAGTGGATGGGCATGTGTCCCAAAGGGAGGAGAGGAATGAATAGAAGAGATGCAACATGGGGCATTTATGGGGCTATGGAAATGTTCTACATGATCTTGCAATGATGGATACAGGCCATGTTATATTTTCATCAAACTTTATAAAAGTGTATGGTCCAAAATATAAACTATAATGTAAATTGACCACTGTTAGTAGCAATGTTTCAATATTTGTGCATCAACTGTAACAAATGTACCATCCACATATAAAATTTTATTAATACGGGAAAGGGGAAAAGTGGGAGGATGTTGGGTGTACGGGAATCCCCTATATTCTGTACATCACTTTTCTATAAACTAAAGCTTTTTTGAAGACAACCTGAAAAAGATAAGATACTGGGGGAATAAAAGAAATAAAATGTCACTGTACATACAAGACAACAGATCTTACAATGATGAAAGACATGTCATCAATTTTTTTTTACTTTTATTATTCCAATTTTGTTTTAAATGTTTGTATTTTATTTATTTTTAAAACTATCATTATTATTTCCTTTTCTTCTTAATTGTATTTGGTTATTTTGTTGGCTTCATTTATGAAGAAGTTTTAGATCACAGAAGGGCAAGGGAGGATCACTGGTGCAGGGTGTCAGAGATGGGGGATGCATGGGAGGAGGTTCACCTGGGGCTCACCTATATGATATATAAATGTGTTCAAGTGTTCATGGGGCATTGTCCAGCAGGTGGAGAGTCATATAATAACCAGAAGAATATTGAATTCCCATCCTGGGGTGCTCTGCCACATTCTGTAATGGGATAGCAAAAATCCTGAGTACAGAGGAAGTGAGTAGTGAAGGAGGATGGACCATTGACAAGCCCTATTATTGATGACTATCCCTAGGAACCTTTACTTTTGAAATTGAAACTTAGACTAGTATTATAGGGTGCCTAAGAGTTACCTCCTGAGATCCTCCTTGTTTCTCAAATGTGGCCTCTCTTTAAGCCAAAATCAGCATATAAATACATCACCTTTCCCCCAGTGTTGGAAAGGACTCCCAAGAATAAGACCCCAGGCACCAAGGGATTATTACCAAGCACTAACTAGCAATGCAACTGGAAAAGGACCTTGACCAAAAGGGGGAAAGGGTAAAGACACATGAGTTTAAGTGGCTAAGAGACGTCAAAGTGAGTCCAGAGGTCATTCCAGAGGTTACACTTGTGCATGTCTCAGCAGGATCTCATTGACTGCCAAAGTATATATTGCCTCAAATAGCTGGGCTACTGAGGGCTCTTGAGACATCCAGATACCATAGGCAGGGCAGAGAGCTCAGGAGTTTGGTGTCTTGCCAGTGGGCCCTACTTGGGAATTTATGCTCCTCAGTGTGACAGAGTTGGACTCAGTTGTGGTTTCCCTACACATGGCTCTTCTGCCCCTTCTATTTAAACTTATAGTTAGTACTAGAGTTGATAGGTGTTATGTCCAAGAGACTTATATCATTGTGCTGCCCATGTGCCAGCCAGGCCCTGAATCTCAACAGAGTTGCAACACCTACTCTCTGGTTCATTGGACTCAACCAAGACAACTAACAAGGATATGATGATGGACAATGACCATCCCAAGGAACAGAGAGAACCTGCAACTGCAATAAAGATAGTGCCATCCATCTGTCCCATGGGATCTAAGCCCCATCTCAATTAGAGGTGGAGTGGGCATCCCCATGCCAGAATCCCCAGGATTGGGGAAAGAATGATGGACTAGAGAATACTTATTGGTATTCTACTATAGACTTGTGATTCTAGAAATGGAAGAACTTTTATCACTGATGTAGAGGCAGTGGCCACTGGAGGTTCTAAGGGCAGGGAGAAGGGAAAATCAGGTGTAATATGGGGCCATTTTCAGAACTAGGGAATTTTCCTGAATGACAATGCAATAACAGATACAGGCCATTATATATTTTGTCATAAAATACAAATTTCTGCAGGAGAGAGTATAAACTACAATGTAAACCATATGCTCCAAAATGTGTTCATCAATTGTAACAAATGTACCATACTAAGAAGGGTATTGTTAATTGGGAAAATGTGGGAGGTGTAGGGAGCAGGGCACATGGGAATTTCCAATATTTTTAATGTAACATTTATGTAATCTAAATATCTTTAAAAATTAAAAATAAAAAAGTATATTAAAAAACATTCTGTAATGGACTTGAATAATAACAGCACATCTCTGTGATTAAACTGAGGGCCACTGAGTGTACACTTTAGATGGATTCTACAATTATGGGGCCATATAACATAGTGAATAATGGACCATGGGTAATGGTACAAATATGAGCTCGTTCTCCTATGAACTATAATAAATATACAATACTAATATATGCTGTTAATAATAGGATGGTTTGTGGGAAAAGACACCAAATATATGCTATGGACTATGGAAAACAGTAATATTATGATGATGTTCTTTTGTCATTTGTAACAAATGTGTCACAACAATGTAAGGTGTTGGTGGTGGGGTGATGTATGAGAATCCTGTATGGTATGCAAGATTGTTTTGTTACGTCACCATATGTCAAATTTTTAAAAAGTGTATGTTTAAAAAATATACACGATGTGTGTACAAAAATGTTCATAGCAGCACTTTTCAGGACAGCAAAAACGTAGAAATAACACAAATGTCCATTAAAATAAATGGATAAAAAAACACAAAAAACTCCTATCCTGCTCAAACTCTTCTAAAAAGTTGAATGGGGGGAACACTCCTTAACTCATTCTATCAGGCCAAAGCATACATTCATATTCTGCATGGTTATTCTTTATATACTAGATATTAATATTACATAAGTCATATTTTTACTGTGCATACTTTTATATTCCTTATGCCAACACCAGATAAAGATACCAAAATAAAACTACAAATCAATACACTTTATGAAAATAACTGAAAAATCCTCAAAATACTAGCAAACCAAATCCAACAGCACACAAAAAGAATTACAATTTGTGATCAAATTCGATTCATCACAAGTATGTAAGGATGGTTTAACATAAAGTAATCAATGAATGCATTTTATCACATTAAAACAACAAAGGAAAAAAACAGGATCACCTCAACTGATGCAGAAAATGCATTTGACAAAATCCAGCACCCCATCTTGATAAAAACACACAGTAAACAAGAAATAGAAGGAGTTTTTCTCAACATGTTAAAAGACATCTATGAAAAACCCAAAGCTAACAACATACTCTATGGGGAAAGAATAAAACTTTCCCTCTAAGATCAGGAAGAAGACAATGATGCACACTGCCACCACTGTTATTCAACACTGTTCTGGAAGTTTAGCCAGAGAAATTAGGCAAGAAAAACAAACAAAAAAAGGAATGGAAATTGGAAAGGAAAAAAATAACACTTTCCCTATTTGAAGATAACATAATTTGATATTCAGAAAATCCTGAAATATCCACAAAAAAAAGCTACTGGAACTAATCAACACTCAAAATTCAGTAGTGTTTATACTAGTAATTCATAATCAAAAGAAGAAACCAAGAAAAACTCCATTCACAATAGCAACTAAATGAATCTAATGTCTAGGAACAAACTGAACCAAAAATGTAAAAGACTTGTCCACAGAAAATTATAAAACATTGCTACGAAAATCAAGAGAAACCTAAATAAATGGAAGGACATTCATGTTCAAGGATTAGAAGACTAAATATTGTTTGACTTGTAATTCCCTAATGGCTAATGTTGCTGAGCATTTTTTCATGTGCTATCTGGACATTTGTATACATTTCTTGGAAAAATATCTATTCAAGGCTTTTGCCCATCTTTTTCTGGGCTCATGTGTCTTTTTATTGCTGAATTGTGGAATTTCTTCATATATACTGGACATTAAACCCATACTCAATATGCGGTTTCCAAATATTTTCTCCCACTGTGTAAGTTGTCTTTTCCTTTCAGGGTAAAATCCTTTGAGGAGCAAAAGTTTTTAAGCTTGAGGGGGTCCCATTTATATATGTAAAATACATATACATATTTTAATTTTGGTTGTGATTTGAGTATAAAGATGAATAAACTATTGCCTAATACAAGATCCTGAAGTTGCTTCCCTGTGTTTTCTTCTAACAACTATATGGTTCTGGTTCTTATATTTAGGTCTTTGTTCCATTTCGATTTGATTGCTGTATATGGTGAGAAGTAGGGAAGCACCTTCAATCATTTTTACATGGGCATCGAATTTTCTCAAGACCATTTTTTGGAGAAACTACTATAACCCCAGTGAGTAAACCATCAGTTGGCCATACATAAGAGGGTTGACATCTGAACACTCAATTCAATTTTAGGGGTCAGTATGTTTCTCCTTATGCCAGTACCATGCTGTTTTCATTACTATGGCTGTGCAATAATTTTTAAGATTGGGAAGTACAAAAGTCATGCAACTTCATTTTTCTTTTTCAAGACGGTTTTGCTGTCGAGGAACCTTGCCCTTCCATACAAATTTAATGATTGGCTTTTCCATTTCAGCAAAGAAAGTTGTTGGAATTTTTATTGGGATTGCACTGAATCTATAAATCACTTTAGGTGAAGCGCTTAAAAATGTTCCAGGGTTGAATGTGATGTCCCTTCAAGAGCTAGCTACTTTTCTTTAATGTAGGAATTATTAAGTAGAATTTTATTTCTATTAGCAACACCTACATATTTATCATAACACAAAAGGACAAGTATTAAAACAATATTGGTTATTTCTCAAATTGATCTAACTGCTTTAAATGTGTGAAAATTTTCTGGTTAAATCAATTCAGCTGCTCAGAAAATCTAAAGAGATAAAAATGAGAACAAAATATTGTCATGCCTAAACTGCAAGGGCTATGAATATAAATCAACTCTAAATTTCTTTAAATTTTATTCCAGTGTGAACAAAACTCATTAAAGGACTAAATTTTATAACACTAAGGATATGATGGATATAAAACAGTATATGTCATGTAATGCACTTTCATTTACATTACATATACAAAAAAATCTGGATTCAACATTTTGTCATTGATTTGAGACAGGTTTTTTTGTGTAAGTTCAATTAATGACAGGATTTAAAGAAATCTTTCTTTCCAGCTAGGAACTTTTCATTTATTTCTGCCTTACAAAGCTGAGCAAAGTACTGAAGTCCTGAAATCTCATTTAAGTCTAAAACCTCTAAGTGACAAAAAGAAATAATAAATAAAATGTCATACTATTTTTATTAGGCTTTGCTAAAGAAACCTCACAAATATTTGCAAGTTCTTATCAAGTTAATCCTACCAGCAACATTAGTTTTAGATATGTCCACGATGCTCTCCAGCACTTTACAGAAAATAAAATGGAAGTAGGGAACTGATGTATTCTTTTACAAAGGCTTTTTGAAACAACAATTACCATTTGACACAGCAATACCACTTCCAGGTATAAACACAAGTTTTGAAAGCAAGGACTTCAAGAGATATTTGCATACCGATGTTCATGGCAGCATTATTCACAAATGCCAAAAGCAATACAAGTGTCCAACAATGCGTGAATGGGTAAATAATATGTAGTAATTTTTTCTTCACAAGGGAAATCAGAAAATACTTAGAGATGACTGAAAACCAAGTCACAACATACCATAACTTACGGGATGCAGCAAGGCGATACTCAGAAGGAAATTTATAGCTGTGAATGTCTATATTAAAAAGGATGAAAGATATCAACTTAAGAACCTCGCTTGATATGTTGAACTAGAAAAAGAAGAGCAAAGTATACCCAAAGTTATCAGAAGGAAGGATTAGAAAAAAGATAAATAAAATAGGGTAGAAAAACAACCGAGAATAAACAAAAGGCTATTTTTTAAAACCATCAATAGAATTTAGAAGACTATCTCGACTTTCAAAGGAAAAAAGAAAAGACACAACTAAAATCAGAAATGCATATGTTGATGTCACTACTAATCTTACAGAAATAAAAAGGATTATAAGCAAATCTATGAACAATTGTACACAGCAAATTAGGGAAGGGGAAGGGGTGGGTGTTATCACCAGTGTTGACCATAGTTCTGCCAGGAATTCCGCAGGAACCCAGAGGGGCTAAAGGGACCCCTCCCCACACACTCGAGGAGCCTGGGCGCCCAGTGTTGTGTTCGTGTCTAGTCCGCCGCCACGGATGTCCTGGGGAAGTCGCGCCTTCTGAGCCAGGCCTCGCCGGCGTCCGTCATGATCGCCCGGCATGGGCGATCTCCTCAGCAGCCTCCTACTCCTCCGCTGCCAGATAGAGCCGCTGGCCGCCCCGCCCCGGGCCAAGGAGAGCAGCTTGCCGGCCAAGGACCGGCGGCTGCAGTAGGGCGGTGCCAGAGCGCTCCAGGGCTACCAGAAGGTCAAGGAAGGAGCGCGGGAAGCACGACATCACCCTGCCGGCGGGCGGTGAGTCCCTGGGGGAGGGGGAGAGGGCGAGGGTCCAGGAGCGGCCCGGGGCGCTGACTCTCAGCCTCCCCCGCAGGCCGCCAGCGCCTGAGCGCACCTTAGGCTTCGCATGGGACCCTCTGAGAATCGCCTGTGGTGGACTGGAGCCGCCCACGCAGGCGCCTTCCCCGCTGCCTTTTAGGAACTACCGGAAAGCACCTACCGCATAGCGAGCCGCATGACTACAACCCCGAGAACCTGCGGGAGGCTCATGGGGACCAGCTGGAGCGCGCCCACGCCCTGCACCTGGGCTAGTAGCATGTGGGGCGCCGGCACACTGGGAACCATGCCGACAGCCCGGAGCAGGACTAGAACCCCCAAACTGGTGAGGCTGCTGCCTTTGCGCACGCGCCCAGAGGTGGAGGCCCCGTAGTCCTGAGTCCCATGCCCATCACCCCCACTGGGCTCTGAGCCCTGTACAGAGCCCCTTTGAGAAATGCACTGCCATAAACTTTTTTCAAATGTAAAAGCACAGTTCTGTAAAGTCTGGGGTGAAACTTCCACACGCGCAGCTTGTTGCATCAGGGAATTTAATATACAGCTTCTCTGGAGGCAATCTCTTGTTTTCTGAGTCTGAGAAGAGTTTATTGGAGGGAAAAAAAATGAAGTTTTCATGTTGTTTTCCCAAAGGTGATATATATTTTAATAAATTTGTATTTTTTAAAAACCTGTGCTGTTTAGATACTTAAAATAAGAACAGAAAAAGAAATATGAATAACATGTAGTATATGCAATGGAATATTTTCAGATGTAAAAAGAAGTGAAATTCTGATACATGCAATAACTGGATGAACCTTAAAGACATCATGTTGAGTCAAATAAACTGGACGCACAAAGACATGTATTGTATAATCTCACTTTTATTAAATAATTAGAATAACTAAAATCCTAGAGTTAGAATCTAGAATATTGGTCACTAGGGCATGGGATAAGCTAGGAAATGAGAAGTTAATGCTTAAATTGTGCAGAATTTCTACTTGGTTTGATCATAAATTTTGGTAATGTATGATGATGATGGTAGTACAACATGAACATAATTAAAACACTTAATTGCAAATGTCAGTATTGTTTAAAAAGGAAAAGTTTAGGTTGTATCTATGTTAGTAGAACAAAAATGTAATAAAAAAACAAGCAAACAGGACTGCACCATGCAAATGGTGAACCTTCTGTAGTCGATGACCTTTCATGAAGTTTAAAAAATGTACCAAGCTAATATAAAGTGTTAATAATAGGATGGTATATGGTAACTCTGTATTTTATTCATGACTTTTCTGTAAACCAACAACTTCTCTAGTTAAGAAGCAAAATAAAGGATAAAAAAATGTCAAAAAAAATATTTAGATTACCCCACCAGACAAAGAACCATATCCAACTGAGGTGTATTTTGAGGGCAAAGGGAATATGGAATGAGCAGTGAAAAAAAGGGTATTTATAAGTACCAGTATGACCTTGTGTCTAGCTGCAGGTTTGATGCATGTATTGTTTTGAATATTTCTTATTTTGTCATAAATATGTTTGCATGTATATACAAGGGGATGCAGTTGTCTGTTTTGTGACATTTCCAACTATTTTTGAAAAAACTGTATTCATTGTCATGTGCTATCTCTGAGGTCTCTGTTTTCTTATCTCAGCAGTCAGCCAGTGATCTGGCAGATATTTCCTTCAATGCCAAAAACTGAAAACAAAAGAGAACCCCCCCCCCAAAAAAAACTCTTCCTTTCTTTGCAGATTGGCTCTGAGCTGCAGCACTCCTTCTTATAAAGCCTGGCTGCTCGCTACTCTGTCTTGACCTTCACCTCCTTATGTGGATCCTAAAGATCACCCAAAAGTGCAATATTAGTGTAATGCTTCCAACAATGGGCATGCACAAGAACCCTGGATACCCCAGGGTTCATGTTAACTCTACAAGGATCTTACTCCACTAAGAATCTTACTCCTCAGCCTTGTCCTGCACAGGCTTTTAGGTCTCTCTGCTGCTTGACCCATTATGTGTTGCTTACTGCAGGTAGAGTGTCTTCAAATGCTTTTATCAAATGCCACCTGTAGAGCTGCTCTATCTTGAGATGGATGAAAATGAATGCAAGTCTTTGTCCAGTCCTGCAAGGAATCCCAAGAAAGAACAAAATTCATAATCACATTTATTTTTGTTTTTACTGCAAAGTCCATATTTCTTCCAGGGTACACTATGTGTAAAATATGTTACAGTAAATGGATTTGCAAGAGAGGGGCAAGAGAGAACATTGTGTTATAAGAATAGACAATTCATTAGAGAAGCTTTCTACAAATTAGTGAAGATTTATATAGAAGTATTTGGAGAAATATAGTGCTTTATTTTAAGATATGTATAGGCTCGTAAGAACACTCAGGTAATATTTATGGTCCATAGATGAGTTGGAATAATTGAAGGAGCAAAGTCTTTGAGTTTATGATCCTGGGGATAGATTGGTTTTATGTAGAAACAGGATATCAGGAAGGAAGACAGAGTCTATGGGTACATATATATTGGTTTTATATTTGATAGTGTTAAATTGCTAAACTTGTCTCATGTATGCTCTTACATTGAAATTAAAATAGCATTACTATTTATAAACTGAGTGCAATGGAAGGGCTGCTGGAAATTGAGGGGAAGAGGAAACAAGTTTAATAGATCAAGGGACATTACTGATGACTCACTTGCACTCTTAGATCATAAATTTAAGTTAAACCAGTCAGCAAGATCATGCCTTATTCTGAAACCATGTTCAGCAGTGAGGATGGGTCCAGAATACGCAGAACTTTGGGTTTTGCCTTGTGAGTAAAGCAGACAGAAAGAGCAAGTGTAGTTAATGCAGTGTGAAATGGATTGATTATATTGAACAATGATGAGAGGAATATATAAGAGAAACACTGTCAATGATCATGAAATAATTGTAAGATAAAACCATGAGCATATTAAAGGAGTGTAAGACATTTGAAATTGAAAGTTGATGATGAAGAAAATACAGGCATGGCATTGAAGTTAGATTTAGAAGAAATATGGATTATTAAACCCATGTGTTTATACACATTATTCACCTTTTAAGAGTTTGATTGCTGAAAGGACTCGCATGACTTAAGCAGTTTAAACTTAGGGAAGAGCTTTACAAAAGGCAATGGAGACAATATGCAATGCAAGGGTCTGACAACATCAGGCATGGACATTTTGTCCTTCCACCACAAGTCACAAAGGATACACACTAGTCCAGGTCTCAAGCTACCAAAAACATATACAAATTGGAGGTACTAACAAGCCCAAAATCTGCTGGGGTGTTGGCAATTCTTACAATGAGCTGGTCATGTAGGTACATTCAATCTATGTGGCCAGGCTGCACCACCAGATCCCCCTTCCCACTCCAGGTTCTACAAATCAGGTGCAAATCAAAAGTCCTATTGTAACTACAAAACTAAGAAGATAGGATTAAACACCTGAAACAACTCTGGACCTGTGATGACTGACAACCATTTAGGTTTAGTTAACAGATTCCACAGTTTTGGCCAAAGGTCAGTAAATCTCCAGATAAGCTTGTAGTCAAAGCAGACTTGCTATGCAGGTAATAAGAAAGAAATTAATATGACTGGAAGACAGACAATGGTAGCCATTGTCAAAAAATTTTTAAGAGAGCTGAACTAATAGAAAAATAAAACAAATTCACAGCAATAATGGAAAAATACTTCTCTTAATATCAAAACCTGAATCTGCAGTTGCAAAATGAACACTATGTTCCTGTAAAAATATGATAAAGATTATTGAAATGAGAGATATTTTGTTGAACAAATCTATATTTATAAAATGAAGAAATAATTCTATGGACACAAAAGCAGAACAAAAGTCATGGAAAGTTGGTAAATTACCTACAGCAGCACTCAATTAAAAAGAAAACACTGGGGTAAATAAGAATTCTGTGTTATTTTTCATTCAAATACCCGAGATATTTAAGAAAATGTATTAAATTTTGTAACCACTACTAGAATAATTAGAGGAAAAGTAATATAGATTTAGAAATAACAATCAGTAACATTGATAATAAAGAGATAAGATGAATGGATGTTTAAATGTGCTAGTATTTTCTATTTTTATAATGACTGGTACTCATTAGCAGTTATTAATCAAAAGCAAAAGGTTTATATAAACAAAGCTAAAATTTACCTAACAGGTAAATTAAAATCTGACAAAAAATTATTCTGAACTATCAACTTGGAAGCACACAAGATAAAACAAAATAAAAACATAAGGAGTATATGAGAAAATTAATATAGAATAAGACAACAAAGTTTATTACATACATTTCTGTCATATCAATAAATGTAAATGGAAAGTATATTTAGATGAGGCAATATTTCAATATACATCAAATTGTTCATGTTTTTTAACCCACCCACCGGCATATCTTATAATTAAATTCAGATTGTGTACCACATTATATGTATATAAATATTCCTTACAGTAATGCTTATAGTAAATATAGTGATAACAATAGAAATAAGCTTAAATGTTCATTAGTAGGAGACTGGATAAATAAACACTTAAAATAGAGTAAGTTTTACTATTGAAAACAACAAAAACTGGCTTTATATAGTTGTTGTGCATAAAAAGAGTCTGGTTTGAGGAGTCATCCTTGACATCAACACAGAACTCCTCCATTGTTATGCTGCATCCTCCTCCTCCATAAAACCCAGGCCTGCCCAGAGCAGCCACACGCCCTGCAGCTGACGGCTGCTCTATAGATGAATTATGTGCAAGACCTGGTAGATGGTGGTAACTGCTTTTGTTATAATATAACACAATTATTGAGATAAAAACTTGCATACCATACAATCAAGCCTTTGAAAGTTTGCAATTCATTGGCTTTTAATACATTTAGAGATTTGTGCAACCATAAGCACTATCTAATTTTAATCCCCAAAAGAGAAAGATTATGTTTTTAAACTAAGCTCTGCCTGTGGGTGTGATACCCTTTGATTGCATTAAATTCAGTTGAGGGTACTTTGGTTAGATTACTTGATAAGATTGATTCAATGCTTTTGATTGGACTATGTCAGTGAGGCCTGACTCAGGTTGAATCTCTGACCCCTTGCTGGGTCTGATGTATATGGAAACACAGAAAGAGATAGACAGACACGGGAAAAGTACTCTGCCATATTAGATCCTGCCATGCCAAGACTGAGTGAGGAGGCCCAGGAAAGACAGGCCCTATGCAAGGTTTGCCTAGATCTTCAGAAAGGCAGGATCACTGGCTTTCTTGCTTCACTTCACAGCAGCTGACTTTGTAAGCTTTTAGTTCAAATAAATCTCCTAATAAAAGCTAGCCCATTTCTGGTACTTTGTATCTGCAGCCTTTTGGCAAAGTAAGACACATGGCCTATGGGGCCGGCCCAGCACACCTATGCTCATGCTGTCCACCAGTCAGGCTGCTTTTCCCACCATACCTGTCCCAGCACTTACACAATTCCCAGTGACTCACTGTGCTGTCAATTCCTCCAGGGAGTCTGCCTTGCTGTGTCCCCTCTGGAGTGGGTGACTTTCTGTGTTCCCATAACACCTTCTCCTGTTGTCTGTGTCAGCATTTGCCACATTGTTATGCCCAACTCTACCTGTCCCCAGCTGTCAGCTTGAACAGGGCACAGACAGTGACTGACACCTTGTCCCATGGTGCTGGGCACCCAGAAGCACTCCATAAAGGTTTTTTGAGTGACTGCAAGACTGTGAGGCAGTGGAAAGAAAAAAAGATTAAGAAGGCATTCCCAGCACCTCTGAGCTGTAGAACATCAGCCTGGTCACTGCATGCCTTTGAGCCCCTGATGAGGATTAAATAACATGAAGGCCATAAGTCCTCTCTGGGCACTGACCTTCCTGAACAGCTGCTTGACTCAGTGCTGGGATTACAGCCAGCACAGTCAAACCAGGGAGGTTACCATAGGACCCACAGTGTTCAAAGCAGGATACTGAGGCAGGCTTCCTCATCCATGGCAGGTGCTCAATCACCTAGGCCTGAGTGGGGAGAGTGCTTGTGCCCCCTCAGCACCTGTCAGCTCTCACCATTCTGTGTGCTGTAGCTAAGGAGCCTCCCCAGAGAGCTCCCCCATCCTGTATTCCAGCGTCATGGGAGCCTCCTTCAGCCTTAACCAGGCCAAGGCCATGCCCACCCAGAGCCCCCTGCCTGCAGGGCCACTTTCTATAACCCACCCACCTCCTCAGGCTCTCCTGTAAAGCACAGACTTTGGGGTCAGAGTGTCTGAGGTTGAAACCCACAGCTGGAGCATGTCAGTCCTGTGTCAAGATCCCAGACCCTCAGTTTTCTTGAAGGCACAAAGAAGCCAGTGATTCCAATCTCAGGAGTGTGTATTGGGGGATAAAGAAGGGGGGCTGAAGGCTCCTAATGAACTTCAACTAGGGAGGTCCCCCTACCCCAGTGAGCACACCAGGGACAAGGCCCTGCTCCAGAAGAGGAATGGGTGAGGGCAGGGAACTTGAGCCCATGTTGGAGGCAGGGCTTGCTCACTTAGAGCTGAGATCTTGAGTGCTGGTGCTGCTGTTCCCCATCAATTTGGGGCAAAGTCAGGGAGGGCCCAGGAGGGCTCCTAAGCAGAAGTGAGAGCCTCCAAGACTTGTCCTGGCAGTCTGGCCTGCCTCCACCCTGGGGTCCCTCCTGCCCCCTCACACCTCTGGCCTCTGCTAGAGATGGGTGGAGTTCAGGTGCCCTGGGTCCTCTCAGGGAAGACAGGAGGAGGCAGAGATGAGAAGTAGCTGCAAGGCTCAACTGCTTTCTTCCTTGCTCAGACTCACAAGGCTATGCCCACCTCCAGGTCTGCCCCTTGAGGGGACCTGTTTCCATGTCCTGCATGACACATGCTTATGTACCTCCACAAGCAACCAGTCATTGCCATGTGGAAACTGAGACCCAGAGACAGACAGGAATGTCCCAGGGCCTCTGAGGTATGCAGAGCACAAGGTGTAGCATAGGGTGATTCCCTTCTATACCACGGTGCCAACCTGCCCCGCGCATTTTCTATCAGAATGAGGGCCTCTTCAAACCTGGATATACTGCTCAGACTTTTCTCCATGTGAGAAAATTTTCCCTTTGGCATCCCTTAACAGTCTCCTGCATCCCTGGTGATTGTGAAGAGTCATCTGGGGTCTTTCTGGCCATCCACCTGCCTCAGACACAACGTACACCTCCTATCAGCATCTCCAAAATCTGAGCTGGGCAGAGGTTGGTAAAGGGCCTCAGAGATCATCTGGTATTCATACAGCAACTCTGCCCCAAGCACTCACCACCGTTCACCAAGCTCTGTGTTTGGTCCTGGGTATGAAATGAAAAGAATACCTGTGGCACCTGCCCATCAGGAGGTGGACCAAAGCATGAAAGCAAACATGAGTGCAAGAAAAGAGCAAGGGCTATAGTGAAAGCTAAGCAGCGTGCTGCGAGGAGGGCTATGGGACACCAGGTGTGAGGGCCTGGAAGGACACATTAAGGTGACACTTACACTGTGAACAGAATGACAAGAGGGAGCCAGCCCTGCACACATGTGGGAAGAGGGCACCTGGGAGAAGGCACAGAAGGGGAAGAGAAGGAGGCAGAGGGAGGTTGGACAGAGAGGAGGTTAGGAAGGAAGCTTCTATGGGCAGAGCCTCAACTGAGGCTCAGATGGGGAGGAGCTGCTTCCCAGCTCTGTTGTGTTGATCCATGGGATTCATATTTGCATGGAAGATAGACCAAGAGAGGGAGAGTTCACTCACAAGAGAGAGTGGTAAAGACAGCAGAGCATTTTGTGTATGTCTTAGGAGGGTGCCCTGACATTTAGCCATATTATTTTGTTTAGCAGTGAGTCACCAGGCCAGGACTCACTCCAGGGGGTGGTATATGAAGCTGCTTGTACCTGGAAGCAGAGATGGCAGGGACCCAGGGCACAGGCAGCCCACCACAGAGGTTGAGAAGAGACACCTGCATCTGATTCTAAATTCAATGGGAAGGCTCTGGAAGAATTCTGGCACAGCAACAATGTCTGAATTTCATCTGATTTCAACCTCAACATGGTATAGACTGAGACAGCAATGCAGGAGTGAAAGTGAGTTTCCTAAGATCACACAGGCCTACCTAGCCCTATTTTAAGTTGTATTAAATGTTACATCCATCCCCTTCCTATTTATTCCATGTCTATGTCTGTATATTAGCTACAATGGAAACAAGACTATGTGGTTTGCAGTGTTTGCTGCAAATAGACTTGAAGATATCCCAAGGAAGCAGATGTTAGAATGATTCCCACTGTGTCAATGAGGAGACTGGGGATGCCTCTATGACTAGTCTGGGGTCACAAAACTGAGTAGAGTAGTAGTAGCCAGGTCTGAACCCAGCTGGGTTTCCTCATAGCTGTGGCCTGAACTGCACAAAGGCCTTCCCAGGTAGCTGTGGGGAGGGACATGTTGGCAGAATTGTGCACAGTTAACAAGATGATCCAGATGAGGAGGACACAGACAGATGTACAGAGGGACTTTTGAGGAGTTCTTATCATTGAGGGGGCCAGGGTAAGGAGACCTAAGGAGGTGACCTCACTTCCTTGGTGAGAGACCTCAAGAGAACTTGGAACTCTGGTAACCAGGTACCCAGATTCCAAAGGCAGCCCCTTTCACAGCTCACTTAGCAGGAGACACTGGAGAGAGCAACATGTTCTCCTGCTGTGTTCCTAGATCCCGAGGCTCAAGTCTCAACCAACCTGAAATGAGTGCCTTTTCTATCACTTTCGACATTGGCTCAGGCCTCAAACACGAAGCCCATGGCCACAGGCCAGGAGGTACCCAAAGGTAACATGGGGTGGCCCAGGGTCAGCCAGTTCAGCACTTGTCACTACTGTGCTCCTGCCTGGGCAGCCCCACATCCCATCCACCTCCCAGTGAGTGGGAGGCATGAGCAGTGGGACCACCCTACGAAGGAGCAGGCCATCAGGGATGGGAACCCAGTAGGTCCTTCCCTCTCACCTTCCAGGTCATGGCAAGAAGGATGGGGAGGCACATCTTGGGGTGGCACCCGTATGTACCAGTGTTAATCCTGAGCCCTCAAGCTGCTGTCTCCTCTCCAATGGGTCTGGAGGGGAAGGCAGACACCCATCTGGGCCTGATCTGAGAAGCAGCCCAAACGAAGAATGTCTTCCCTTGTGGAGTAGGGCAGGCCATTCACTGATGCCTCTTGGCCCAGCTGTCAGGCAATGTCTTCACAGAGCTCCATGCAAGTGGTCAGCGAGGAGCTGGACGAGGGGCTCATCTACAATATCTCTCTGCAGAAGGTGAAGTTACATTGTGGCCTCTGACAAGCCAGCACCACTTCCAAGTGGGAGCAGGTGCTGATGGGGGTCACAAAACACCAGCAGAGCACCCCAGGGCCTGGATCCCACGCTGGCCACATCCCCACTCCCTCTCCCAGGGCTTTCATGCCTGAATGACCCAATAACCCAATTCCCAAAGAGAATTGTCCCCACCAATCACCCACCACACTGCCATTCCATAGAGCAGGGAGCAGGCCACTTCAAATGGTTAAAAGAATAGCAGAAAGGGGTCCTTTACATGGATTTCCCTTCGGGGTAGGCTGAAGGTTGGGCTTCCTTCAGATAGGTGTGCATTTTGCTTCTGTATTTCTGTTCCACTCCCCGGCTCCATGTCCCCGGGCAACAGTCTTCATAACTCTTTCCAAAATTTCTCCAAGCCATACAGCTCCTCTTGCTTAGGAGGGTTCTTACTATCTCCCATAACCATCCCTTTTACCTTCCGAAGTCAGAAACTGAGGCCTGACTCGGCTGCTCAATATTCCAGATGGGAGGTGGCTTAGAGCAAAGATTCAGTCTTCAGTACTGCTGGACCTCGAATGGTACTTTCCTGTGGCCCTGTCAGCACTGCTGCCCTGAACACCTCCCGCATGCCCCAAGGCACTGATCCTACCACCCCCAGTAGGGGATCCCAGGAAAGGGATGGCTGGGCAGAGGACACACAGACATCATTTTCAACAGTGAGGGCCAGATAACTTCCCTAAGGCTGGAGCAGTTCAGTTACCACCGGCTCTCTGCGTGGGCAAGAGTGTCCCTGCACCCTTCCTGGAACTGGTGCTATTCATTTTCCTTCATTTACCAGATCTGGGGTCAGGGTGGCAAATGGCATAGCCTTGTGACTTTGGTGCCATGAGCAGTGGAATCCTGAAAGTTGTTTACAGATCCAGTGGGTCTGCTGTTCCCTGAGGCATCTGTTCAGATCCTCAGGCCTGCAGGGAACTTTCTCCCTCCTGGGACACTCCAGGTATTTCCCCTTTCTTGGGTGTGGGGTTTCATCTTTCAATTATTTCCTCACCTCAAATTCAATTTGAAGGCTGAGGACCTTTTTCTGCTAGAGGCATACATGTCCCCCTTGGCCTCAAGTTGCTGAGGGATTGGGTGCCGCAGGTCTGCCCACAGCCCCAGCCCTACCTGGGGGTCCACAGTTCTGTCTCTGACCACATTTGCCTCCTCTGTCCCACCCTAGAGGAAGAATGAATCAGCCCTCCTGAGGGAAGAGAGCGTCACAATGCAGACAGTCAAGGCAGGCCGTTGGGAGAAGCTGGTGGAGCACCTGGTGCCCGCCTTCCAGGAGGGTGACCTCGTGTATGTCAACATCTTCCTTTGGACATACCGGGTTTTCACCACCACCAAGCAGGTCTTGGACCGTTCCAAAGGTGAGTGCCCGCCCCATCCCTGGTCACTTGACTGCTCTGCCCCAACTTGCTTGTGTCTCAGAAATGTCATTTCACCTACTGGCTTCAGTTTCTTCCTTGGGAAGGGGGTCAGTAAGATGACCAACCTCCAATGTTGATTGTAAGGACTAAGTGAGAGAATCCATGGAAAGTGCTTCCTCAAACTTGGCTCAGTGGACAGGGTGGCTGGAGGGGCAGGGTTGTTTCTAAGCAAGACTTTCCTCTTCCCATTGAAGAAGCTCTCAACCTCACCCCCTTACTGACACCAGTTTCCTCATTTCTAAAGGAGATTTGAGAACACTTTTGGGGCCTCCAACCTTGGTGTGGTCAGAGCAGGGGTCACTGTAGGCTCCCAGAGGGTCCAGGGCCACCCTATTTCTGAGAAGCTGCTGCTTAAGGCTCATTCCTTCACCAACTATACATCAAGTGTCTACTAGGTGCAGGCACTTATTGAGCCATGTAGCTTCATGCAGTGAACAAAGCAAACAAAAGCCCATGCTCTTCTGGGTTCCAATTGATTTTGGGCTGCAGGCAATAACAATAGTCATCTTAAACAGGGGGTACACTCAGTAAGTTAGCTGTGACATGCTCATTGTTTTCCTCTAGATATGGACGTAACCTCCGTGGCAGTGTCAGGCATGATGGATGCCTTGAAATGAAAAAGTGAGTGCACATTGGTCAGGGGGAAGGGCACTTCTCACCAGACACCAGTGTGGGGAGTTGATTGGAGTTGACAGGGAAGGGCTGGCCAGAACACTGGGCCCTACACATCCTATGACCCCCCTGGAAGGTTGAGTCCAGAGGGCTTTCACCTCCAGTTGGAAAAGAGTCAAAGGAAGCTGTGGGCAAGGTCCTGGGGAACTGGCTGTAGAGGAACCTGGTGTCTCATTGTAGGTCCCCAAGAGAACCCTTTCCCACCACAGCCCATCATAGCCTCAAGGCCCCCAAACACCACCTCATATAGACCCATGAAAGGAGGTGTTGAGAAGCTTGCTCCAAATCTGCTGTGGACCTCAGTCCTGTCTGCCTCCTGCAGGATGGAAAGGCTGGCTGTGAACCCCTATCATTTGGGAGGGCAGTGTCAGTGGGAAGAGGAGACACACACATGACACATGGCAGAAGATGAGGCAGCTTCTAGGGGCAGAATTTACTGGGTGGGAGTCACAAATTTCAGGCAGGAGGACAGACATTGTCCCCTCATTACTTACAAATTGATGAAGCTCCTACTGTGTGTCAGCACCAGGCTATGGACAGACCAGTCAAAACCCTTCCCTGTCCTTATGGATTTTATGTTCCAGAAGGAGGATCCCTGGGGGCAACATGGAAAGAAATGCCAGTTTCTGACTTGCTGCCCACCCACCTGCCCTCAGCACCCTCTCCTCCCTGCTGGGCACCTGGATGGACCAGTACCCTTAAGATTTTCTACAACCTCCAGGCTCTCCCTGCCTCAAGCTGCTGGTGGCCTATGCTCAGGTGCATCTACCTGGCTCTGCCCTGGAACACTGTGCAGTAGTAGTTCTCCTTTCACAGATGAGCCACCCGGAGCCCATTGAGGCAGACCCAAAGGATGAGGAGGACTCAGGGTAGCAGCCAGCATGTGAGGCGACTGGGACGGAACCATATAGGCAGGAACTACCAAAAGTTTCCCTTGGGCTAGAAGCAAGGAGGCGCCTCAAACAAGGCACCTGGGAGACTGCAGTCTGGGAACACTTTTTTGGGCTGGATCTTCCCCTAGTGGTAGTGGGATCGTCTCTGTATTTGAAAGACACTTGGAGACATTCATGGTGTGGAACCTACCTCTTCTCCAGCTCCTTTTTCAGCTCCAGAGCTGCAAATGCCTCCAGTGGGACATCTAGCACCAGTTCCACCACCTGAGGCAGACACAGGCAGTTCCTGAACGTGAATCAGCAACATTGCCACCTATACTGCCAGCTACTGAGTTTGCACCAGTGCTTGCTCTGGATATCGAGCCTGATGCATTAGCTGTTGTAGCACCAGCTCATGAGCTGAAGGTGGTTCCAGCTCCATCACACCTCCCACCTGCAGAGTTAGGGCCTGTGCCTGTCCTGGAACTAGAACATCCTACTTCATCAGCCAGAGCACATGCTCAGGAGCTGGGACCAGATACATCACAATCAGTAGCACAGGTTCCACAGCCAGAGGCACCCATATCACCATCTGATGCACCAGTTCCAGAGCCAAAGGCAAGTCCAGCTCCACCTACCTTGCCTCCTACACATGTATTGGCACTGCCCATTGTGGAAGTACAGCCTGATGCTTCACCATCAGAAGCATCAGCTTCAGAGCCTGAACAGGCTTTGGTACCACCTCCACCACCACCTATGGAGGTAGCACCAATGACCACTTGGGATGTAGAGCCGGCTCCATTCCCAGATGTAGCAGCTGGTGCCAGGCTAGATGAAATAACATCACCATCTGTATCACCAGTTCCTGAGCTGGAGGCAGTCCCTCCTCTACTTCCAGTGCCACGAATACAGTCTGCACCAGGACCCATTTTGGAGCTACAGCCTAACTCACCTTCAGCAGCAACAGCTCTCAAGTTGGAGGCAAGTCTGGCAACACCACCAGAGCCTCCACTAGAGCTCAAATCAGTACCAGGATGGGCTACAACACCAAAGCCTTCCTGCCCCTGGCCTGAAACATCAGAGAATGGGCTGAGTGAGGAGAAGACTCACCTCCTGGCTTTCCCTCCTGAGCTGGTGGCAGAGCAGTTGACACAGATGGATGAAGTGAGCAGCTGGACTTGGCTGGGTAGAGCTGGGGGGATCTTCCTCCCAGGATCTGCCATCCCAGCCTTAGCATCCCCTGATCCAGAATCTTATGATCTGGGTTCAAAGCCTGGTTCCACTCCCAGCACTGTAATCTGGGCAAGCTTATTAATCCCCAGCCCACACTTGACCTTTTTGGAGAGTAGATATAAGACACTAACCATACCTTGCTATACATGCACTGACTGTGAAGATTACATAAAAACAAAGAAATACTAAGCCTGAGGGGCATTGGCCATTTGGGTGTTGAAAGGAGCTCCCTTAGGTTAACTGTCTCCATGGGTGTCCACTCTGTGCTGGGGTCTCCACAGCATTGACACTAATAAGACCCTGATGTGCACTGGATCCTTTGGCAGGCACCCAAAGCCCCTGATTCTCTCAAGGATCATACACCTGACCTCAAGCAGGTCTAGGAGGCATTATCAGGAGGGGCTGTGGTGCCACCTGGACCTGTGGAGGCATGATGTACCTCTGGTGCTGGAGTCTGTGAGATGGACTTGAAAGTGCAGCTCTCTCTTCCCCATTAGCCTTGGGCCCTGGGTCAATCAAATGTTAGGTCCCCTCAGGGGACAGAGAACACACCCTGTGCTCAGCCCACTGAGCTCCAGCTGAGATCTCCTGACCCTGGCGTGGGTCCAGAGGGCCTGTGGGATCTGAGCTGCATGGGTGCACAACTGACTGACATCTCCTCTTCCCCAGGAGCTGTTCAAGAAGGAGGTGCCTATCACTGCCTGGGCTCCATGTGGTACCAGTGCAACAAAAAGTGCAAGGAGCACGTGGTGCCCACTGTCCATGCCATCATCATGGAGTTCAATCATGTGACCAACTGCATCATCTCCACCTGCCGTGGGAACCAGAGCATGAAGGCTCCAGACAGAGCTGGGTGGTGGAGCACTGGATTGAGGTGGCCAGGGTATGCTCAGGGCACCCTCTGGAGTCCTGGAACCCCTGTCTATTTTTACTGGCTCTCAGGACTACAGGTCCTCCCTGACCTGTAGCTTAGCCCTACACTATCATCACTAATAACCCAGGATATCATCACTAATAACTCAGGTTGAGTGTGGGTGTCCCTCCCTGGGTCCACACTGTGCCGTCAGGGTCTCCCTGGGTATCTGTCTCATCCAAGATAGGAGATGTCAGCAGAGGGGGCTGAAGCTGGAGCAGGGCGGCACTCAGACCATACCTCAGGGCTCATTCTTTCTCCCTCATCAAGAATGTCAAATCCTCAACAATTTCTCCTCATTCCACGCCATCCTCCCTGCTCTCAAAAGCCACTCAATTCACCATCTCAGGAAGACATGGGAGGAAGTGTCCTGGTGGGCAGACCTCTCTCCAGGGGACAGAAGGTTGGATCAGGGACCCCACAGGCCTGGGCATCTCCAGTCAAGTAGCCTGAGAGGCAACAGATCCTGGGCTGGACCAGGTGGCATGGGGCTCTAGGTCTCCACAAGACCTGAGGTCAGCTGTTCTGCCTCAGCACTGGTTCTCTCCTCTGTCAGTTACAGAATTGAGCCAAATGGGAGAATGTCAAGTGTTTGCTTCTCAGCAACACACTCTGTCCATTTGAAATCTACATGTTTCAAAACCAGCTGAACATGAAATGGGAATGGAGATCCCCTTTGTGCCCACCTGAGAACTCAGCTCCCAAGCAACACAATGTCCTGCAGCACTCAGAGCTACCCAGTTTAAGCACCACCCACCCAGGCAGTCCTGGCCCAAGGAGGCTAAAATAAAGTGGATTGGACTTACACCCTCCCACCCACTCCCTCCTTCTCTTTCTTGCCCTTCCCTAGGGACAGCTCCCACCTCTCTCAGAGGCTGTATGAAATTTTCTTAAATGAGAACAACTTCACAGAGAGCAGTGAGCTGATCATCAAGGTAAAGAGGGGGCTGGGTGTCAGGGCTCAGGAGGTGGGGTTGTTAGTTTTTCACTGAAAACTTCTTTAAAATCATCCAATCTGGCCTATACTGGAAGAAGATGAAGTGGAATATGTTTGTTTTGTGGGTAGGTGGGGGGCAGCCATAGGGCAGTAGACTGTGGTTCTTGTATGTGGTGGATGTGGCTGGGATGTTCCAGGAGGAGATGATGAACTGACAGGATGAGAAGTCTCCACCCACACAGGAGGGTCTCATAACTGTGCATCATTATGAATGATGTGTGCCAGAGAGCTATGAAAAATATATGGGAGACAGGAAACCATCGTGGTCCTTCCTGACCATGACTAGAAGCTTCCACATAAAAGAGGAAGCAAAACTTCAATGCTCAGTGCAGCTTTCACCCTATCTGGACAATCAGACCTGGCACCATGGAGAACCATTCTTGTGTGGATGCTATGACTTGTCTGCAGGCAGAATATCAGGAGTGGACCCCAGGGGAAGGGATGCCTTTGGTATATCTTTGGGCAGACTATGGGGTCTCTGCTCCTGTTGGATGGGTCAGGGAGAAACTACTCAACTAGGGCACCAGAGACACCCCATCCTCAAGCTCCATGGCTGGGATGACATGAGGCCCCACACCACACTCTGAGGCCTGGAGAACCAGACACCAGTTAGTGGTGGTGGGTGTTGGGGTGATGACAGCTCAGACAAGGCCTCCATGTCAAGGGAGCAACCGGTCTTCCAAAGTCCTGAGTGAATCAGTGCAAGTCAACACCCTCTTGGACCTCTGTGTCCTCATATGGAATGGAGGCATGACCATCCACTGGTGCCACACTCATGGTGAGGTGTCAAGGTTCAAGGGAGAAAAGGAAAGTGGCTGAGTGTTGCTGTGACTCTGAGGGGGGCGGAGAGCATGATGGCCAGAGCATCCTCACTAGCATGCAACATGGAGGCTTCTGGACTCCTGATGAGGGTGG
Organism: Cabassous unicinctus; assembly: GCA_029593785.1. Taxonomy (NCBI): domain Eukaryota; kingdom Metazoa; phylum Chordata; class Mammalia; order Cingulata; family Chlamyphoridae; genus Cabassous; species Cabassous unicinctus. Next base: position 48,300 of record JAQZBX010000791.1, read on the forward strand.
TCAGGTCTTTGTCTTCACATCACAGAAGAACAAACAAGCTCAGGGAGGCCAGTCCACTTGCACAAGTTCATAAAGGGGACATCAGGCATGTGATGGCAGCAGATTTCCACCTGCCCACTTGGTCCAGGTGCCCAAGACCCCAGGGACAATAGATGAGGGTTGGAGGGCCTCACTGACCTTGTCTTCAAACTTGCCAGGAGGGTCTCTCCAAGTTTGCTACCCTGGAGAGAAAACTCAAAAGAGCCTAGAAGCAGGAGCAGCAGCAGAAGATGGTGAGTGTGCCTGAGGCCAGCAGAGTGGAGATGAGGTGGCCTCCAAGTCAGGATAGGGGCTCTCCTCAAACCCATCCTTCCTGGGTCCCTGAGCCTGGAAAGCCTCCTATCAATGTCCTCTCCCCTGGAACCTTTAGGGCAGTGAGCTGAGGGAACCTGGGGGCCACTAGATGCAGCCAGTCAGAACAAGACCTGGAAGAGCCAAATCAGGGTGGACTGGGTGGTGGAAGGGGATAAAGTTGATGATTTTATAAAAGCTAGTTTTGGGAGATAACTGCAAGGGAGTTTGGGGTCCTTGGAAGCTAGGAGTGTAACTTAGGGGTGACAGCTAAAGGTCCAAGACTGTCCCAGGGGAAAGCTGTTGGTCCTAGTGGTCTGAGACTGAGGAGTTTTCAAGAGAGGGGTCTTGGGGGCACCTGAGAACCTGTGCTGATCCCCACCATATCCAATGCCACAGGGTGTCATCCAGGGCATTGTCCCATGCCTGGGGACATTCCTCACTCAATTTTGGATGGTGGACTATGCCATGTAGGAGTATCAGGATGTAAGTGAGCCTGGGGGCTGGGGCAGGTTTGGAAAGGGACCCTGAGGCTTGGGAGGGTCAGGGAGAAACTTCTTGAGCCCTGAGCTCTCACCAGTGGGACACACCACAACTCCTGAAAGCCTCACAGGTGTCCTGGGAGGTGGGGTGCCATGGCTGCCTTGCAGACAAGTGAAAGGAAGCTGGTCCGAGGGGCCATCTCTACATTGTTTTCATAGGCTGGGAGTGGAAGATTTCTGTCTCCACTCCCGATGCCCACTCCTGGCACCCAGAAGACTGCTTGGCTCCATTCCTTGTATGGGCTTCTCTGTGCATGTTGAACTCGGCAGTTGTTCAGTGCAACAGGGGCTCAGGGGCGATGGGCATGACAATGGATGGGGTTCTCTTTATGATGGATGTGAACTCTCTGCCTTCCAGGAGAGGATGGTCAATTTTGACAAAAGGAGGAAGGTGAGCAGCTGTGGCCATCACTGTGAGGGTGGAGCTGGGGTGGGAAATGGAAAACAGGGACTCTTCTTGGCAGGACACCCAAAGTTGTATGCAACATCCTCTTAGATTGATGGGGAGAGTTTGAAGAGAAAAGACAGATGACCCCCTCCCTCTGGAAGGTGGAGGTTATATGAGGGGTGGGGGTTACATTTGGGATGAAGGACATCTTCCTGGAGGATGAGCTGTGTGAACTGAGCCCTGAGGGCAGGTAGAGCCTGAAGGGAGTGGAGGAATGGGGAACCCACAGGAGCAAAACCAGCCCTTGGCCATGTCCCACCCAGCAGGCCCACCCAGGCTTCAGCAGTGCCTCTTCTTTTCCCCTGGCCCCAGGAATACCAGATGGTTACTGAGCTCCAGCAGCTCCAGGCAGGCTGCTGCTACGACTCCCTTGTGCCCAATGAGCAATTTGGGGACTGGTTTGGGGCCTTGGAGCAGCTCAGTGAGATTGACAGGTGAGGCCAGGAATGGATCTGGCAACTGTAGGGGCAGTATCACCCTGCTGGCTGCTGGGTCAGCATAGGACCTACTGTCTGGAGATGCTGAGGCATCCAAATACCAACTCCTGTGTGGACACTAGGAGGGAGACCTGAGGTATGACTCCCAGGAGCCTCAAAGCCACCACTCTGTCCACTCTGTGGCTACCACCTGTCTTGTGAGCTGGAGCCCCCATCCCAGTCAGCCAGTAAGAGCTTCATGGACAAACACCACCTGGAAGCCATCAAGTCTTGGAGTGAAGAGTGAGTTTTCATCCAGGGTGGGCAAGTGTGGGCTGGCTCAGGACTTCAGGACAAGCGTGGGCTTGGGGAGCCTGACAGTTTAGTGCTCCACACCCAAACAAAGCCTTTGACTGGGAAGACTCACCCAATCTCTGGGCCTGTTTCATTTTCTGTGAAATGGAAACACATTTCCGTTTGATGCTGGAATGGAAATTCCATTCCATTACAGCATACCTTAGAGATGCTGCATGATCTCTAAGGCAGTCAAAGCCCACTGGCTCCTTTTGATGGACTAAGCACTAAGCAGATGCAGTAATAGCAGGGCAGAAGTTTGGTTGCAAACCCTGGGAAGCCCCTAAAGTAAGCTGACCCATCCTTCCAGGTGCCAGCGTCCAGATGCTGAGTTAAGTGGTAGCAGCACCCCCCACTCCAGTGTGCAGCTCCAGTGTGGCCCTGACTTCAGCAGCGGGGATGCAGCTGACTCATCTCACATACATGTGGCTGGCTCCTCAAGCTCTAAGGTGACATTCCACCTGGAACATGTCCCAGAGTCCCAAGATGACCAGGAAATGAAGGTGACTGCTCACCTTTTCTCATGTTAGCCCTCACCCTCACACTCCCTCTCCTGTGCCGGCTTGGATGTCTCTGAGTCCACAAAGGGGTTGAGGATTGTTGACACCTGCAGTACTTCTAGAGTATCCTGGAGCTTCTCAAGCAGCCCTGGGTTGCCCTGAATCTCCAAGCCTTATGCAGATCTAGCTGTCACCCAGTTGGAGAAGTCAATATCCACATCATCACAGAAGTCCTCCATTGTCACATCAGCATCCAGAGGAACATCCTCTTCCTCATCATCCATCAAACCCAAGGCCACCTGGGCCAGCCACAAGCGCCGTGACACAAGGCCACACTATAAACAGCACATGGGTAACTATTGCATCATACATGTCAGCCTGCTTGATGACAATGGAAACAATTACACAAGAACATCCTATTGAGCTGGGAGTGTGGCTATCCCCTCAGGTCCCTCAGTGGTTCAGGAAGTAGACACATAAGGAATGACATGTTCCCTCCCTGCCATCCTGAAGCAGACTTCCTAGTGGGCGGGGAAGGAGAAACAGCCCCCTCCAGAGGCAGGAAGAGTGTGAGTTCCATGGCAATCAGGGCTCAGGATGGTGGACATAGGGGCTGAGACTGGCATGCTGAGCAAGAAAGGCCTGGGAAAGACTCTCTGAGGCAGCCTCAAAGAGGAGGAGGAGGGGACAAACTGTCAGGCCCAGGGGGATATGTTCTTTGCTGGCCAGAGGGACAGACTGCAGGCCAGGGTGAAGGAGCAGGGGTCAAGGGGAAAAGCTGAGGTCAGAGAGGTGTTGGGAGCTGGGTCACATCAGGCCTGTGAGCTGATGGACAGAGCTTGACTTTCTCACATGTGGAGATGGGACTTTCTGGAGGGTCAGAGCAGAACTGAAGCAGCAGTTGACCTTTGGCCTCAAAATGGAGGTTTGGCCAGTGTGTGGAGACACTGGCCAGTGAGGACTGCTAAGGCAACCTAGAAGTGAGGATGGGGTCTGCCCCACAATGGTGGCCTTCAAGGCATGAGCAGGAGCCAGATCCTGGATGGAACATGCCAATGGAGCCACCCCAGCCCCCACTGCACAGAAGTTGACGGAGTTGCCATGTTACAGACCTGCCCCAGCCTGCACTTCTCTTGTAGCCAAAAGCAGGTGTGGTTTTACTAAGCTGTCACTTGTCTGACCCTTGACCTGACCCCTGCCTGTAGCTGGGCCCTTGTAGTCAAGACAAATGCATCTGGACCTTGCTGACCACAGCTGCATCCTGGAGCTCAGGGCAGTCCTGGTGTGCTATAGGTTGTCATCCAGTCCCTCTTCCTTTCTGACATCCGGGCATGGACTAGATGTCATGTGCTCTGCCTTGGGGTTTCACTGCTACCTCGAGGTGTCCTCAAAGGACAGGTTAGGTCAGGAGCACTCCCTGAGGACAAGCCATCTCACATGATTGGGAGGCAAGAGATGACAGAGAGAGGCCCAGATTTCACTCCTCAGTCCCCACCCTCTGCTGCATGGTCACCCTTTCTCCCCAAGGCCCTGGGAACCCATAGCAGTTGTGCAGGCTGAGGACCCAAGGGACAGGTTCAGCCTATAGGGCAGGGGTTTGGACCCACACTGGGAAACAACTTCAAGACAGAGGTGGAAGTTCTTGTAGGAGATGGTTGTAGGAAAGATTGAAAAGCCCCCTCATTCCATGGAGGTGTCCCCAGAGGAGCAAGAGAAGACAGTGAGGCCCTTATAGACCCAGCCCTGACCAGAGGTGGCTCCATAGGGTCTCTGGCAGCTGCACTTGAGGGAGCTGGCTCCAGGACCCAAGCACTGTGGGCATGTATCTGGATCCACTGCAGGTGACCAAACAAGAAAGGGCTACAGCTGTGATCTGCCAGGCCTTGGAAGAACACAACCTGCATGGGGACAAGCCAGAGGACTACATGCTGGTGCAAATCATTTTAGAGGATTGAAGTAAGTCAGGGGGCAAGTTGGAGAGGGTGATAGTGGAGGGGGTAGGCTGAGCACCATGTCCCCAGCCTGAAGGTCTGAGGCCCACTGGCCCCAGTGTACCTGACAGCAGGGTGGATAGGCACCCTGCCCACAAACCACACTGCCCAGGGTAGCCCTCAGTGCCCACAGTATCTTCTCCTGATGTACTCCTTCTCTCTTGTGTACCCTTCTCTGGACATGACCCAGGCATTAGGAAACCAAGTTCAAAGCTAACAACATTGAGGTACCCAGAGGAATGGCTTTTCACCTCATACCATGAGCAAGATGGTACATGCAGGAGGGCGTGAATGTACCTTCAAAATCACGACTGGTGGACACAAGCACCAAATATGCTATAGGCCATAACTTTATGATGGTGAAAACTAGACAAAATCTCCTTGATCCACTTAGGAGGCCCTAGGCAGCTGACTCAGTATTCTAGAAACTGGGAAAGGGAAAGAATCCAGAACAGCACAAACCCAGACCAGGTGTCCTGGGCTCTGAAGCCTTAGATCAGTTTCTCAAGCACCTGTACCTTTTTCTCACTCCCTTTAAGGGGTGAGAAAATTAACCAATGTTTGCACACATGGTATTTAGTGCACAATAAAATTAACTATTCTTGTCAGTGAGCTGATTCCCCTCTCCCAGCCATTAGCCCAGGCAAATTAAAATGACTCCCACCATTTCTAGAAGTTGGTTCTAAATCCTCTCTTGTCTTTCAAATGGGAAATGAGAGCTGCAAAGTATGATATAGGGCAGAAGGACCCATCTTACAGAACAGGAAGACTGAGGACAGGAGAGGTTAAGAAAGGAGATAAGTAGCCACACCACTGAGGCAGAAGCAGGAATTCCAGCCCAGTGTTTCTTTCTGGCTGGCTCTAGGCCAGGAAGAGAGGAATAAAATAGGATTAAAATGTAAATACTTGCTGGGTGTTAGGTACTGCCTGGTCATGGAGGCCTTCAGGAGCCCTGATCAGGAGGCCTCGGCCAGGGCTGCTCTTCACTGGGCCCCAGTAGACTTGTCCTAGGTAGGGCTGGATATGGGGGCCATGCACCAGATACTAGAAATCCAATTTCATCTCTGAGATCCTTAGCAGAGAAGGTGACAGGGGGTGGGGTCAGGATTAGATGACCTCTTGGCAGCTCCATTCTGAGGTTGGCAGTTATTAGTCATTGTCACTTTTCATACAAAGGTCCTTGATTTTTGCTGTGCCTCTGCAGAGTCTTTCCTTCAGGCAGGCATCATTCAGAGGGCTTTTTTTTCATCCTGGATTTGGATTGGGGGATTCAGGTACCTGGCTGAGGCCTGCTTGTTTGGGGGTACAAAGGGTTGGGGTATCCTGTGGTCCCTCAGAGCACAGCTGACCACCCCCTGTCCCACTCCCCAGTGCTGCAGATCCCAGACAGTGCAAATGTGTACTATGCTATGCATCCCTCCCCCAAGGATCATTTGCTGCTCATGAAGTGGAACACACCCATGGATGACAAGGTCAAGAACAGAGCTATCTCAGTCCTTCTGGGGAAAAAGCAGAAGGGACCCAAGTTCCTAAAAGGAAAATTCTCACTGGCCCCTCATGCCCACCAGCCTCAGGGTCCCCCTTCCCAGGTCTGCCTGGCCAAATAGTTTTGCTGACTCCAACCACAGTGGGTCAGGCCAGGCAGTCACTTCCCTTCCCACCAGCCAGTCTGGGCCACCCCCAGACTCCACCTAACCCCCTGCACCTCTCCTGCTGCCCTGAATGACTCTGCCCTTTGAAAAGCTGTCCTGGGCTCCTGTGACCAGTCACTCAATTAGGGGACAACTGAGGTCCCACCTGGAGCACTTGGATGACATCTGTGACATTCCATGGTTCCCAGCACAGCCTCCCTCCATGCTAGGCCTTTTCAGGAGTGAGGGAGTTTCTGCTCACTCCCACCACAGTCCCCCTACTCCTCAGAAGTGGATGGAGGGACCCACCTCACTAAGCTCACTCTTCACCGAATGAGTGAGGAGGGGCCCAGCTGGGTCCCAGTTTTCTCAAATCTCATGCCACAGCAAGGGCCACACCCCACTGTCTCTGGGACTTTAGATAGTGTGATAAACATGGTTAGTAGGAAGGAGGATTTTAGGTGAGATTGTAAAACATTTGAATTTATGAATAACAGCAAAAATTATATATATAAAGAGAGAGGAGGGGCAATATTTATCTGTTGTAAATAGTAAATGTTAGATGTGAATATTTTATTATTAAAGTCTTGTTTCAACTACATCCTCAGAATTGATTGGGTCTTTCGTTTACTGTGTTAATTGAAATGAGTTGAAGCCTCTCACATTGCTCATTCAAATAAGAAATCATGCAGTCATGAGTTTATTTTAGAAGGTAGAAGAAAAGAGAGCCAGCCACACTTCCCTGGCTTACTGAAGCAAACACAGAAATCCCCTTTCAAAGAGCAAATGTGCATTTCAGTATCAATACACCTAGAAGGAGCAGAGACCATACATGGCGGCTAATGGGATTTAAATATTGAAGGTACTTCCATTTGCAAGGACCACTTCCTGATCCCAGACAGGGCAGTGGCTGCCTTTCCACCACTTTGGAGGAAGAACATTTTCCTGCTTCTTGACTGAGGTTTCGTTTGAGCAGCAAATAGGAACCTGTGGTTTTCAAGGGCAAACTCTAGATTTACATCAGTACTAGGTACAGATAAAATTAGAACACAGCTTCCAATGTGGAAAGGAAAAGGACAGAGGAAGATTATTAGCACATTGTCCATGGGGAGCAGAACTTTGCATCTTCAGTCCCCCTCTAGGCCCCATGGTCAAATCTTTACCTTATATTTCTTGCTTTGGGATCCTTATCCCTGACACTAAATTCCTTTTCCTTATGAGGGGACTATGGGGATAGAGATGCAGCTTTTCAGGCTCCAACTGGGCTTGGTTTCATAAACACTACTGCTCCCTAGGAACTAGTGCTTCCCATTGCCCTGCCATTCCTTGTGCAATTTCTTAACAAAGAAAATCCCTGGCAAGTCCTGGCTTCTGTGTCGGGTGCCTTGTGTCTTCTCCTCCCTGGCTGGGGCCTGAGGCATAACCCATGGGCTCTGAAGGCCAAGAGAAGAATACTTATTCCTTGTAAGCAGAGACCCACACACACTCTTTTCTGTGGGTCAAGGTGAAGTTTTGGGCCATGTGGTTTGAGGCCCACCATCTTGGGGGTCTCCAGTTTATACTCTCAGTTGTGTTGCTACTGATTGTCCTCAAGAGGAGTTTGGCTCTGAGCCCTTAGAGCTTGCAGGCCCCTGGGATGACTGCATCCATTGTTCAAAATTTGTGCTTTGCTTTTGTCATTGGGATGTGGGCAATTCCTGTGGGGAGGGGTTGAAAGAGAGGGCCTGAGGGGGGAAGGGAATGCAACCAGGCCTGAGGACCACAGTCTTGCACAGACAGACCTAACCACAAATTAAATTCCTGAATGGCTTCCTGTCTGGGTGGTGACACTTCTGTCCTGAGCTACCCCTGTGCCATCCCCTGGCTTCCACATATTCAGGAGCTAAGGGTTTAACCCCTGGCTCAACACAGAGTACCAGGACCCTGCACCAGCCTCTTGCCTGCCCTAGCTGTGGGCTGTGGGGCCACTTCAGGCTGGTTTATCAGGGAAGTATAACACTACCCAGGTGAGCCCACCTCATAAGTGAGAACCTGTGCTGCTGCTTCATGCCCATACCCAGGCCACTCTGACTATTGGCCACAGGGAGAGGTGGCTAGGTTGGTGCAAGTCATATTTAATAAAGGACTTGGATATAGATTATACAGAGAATTCTTCCATTCAATAATAAAAGACAAATAGTCCAATAAACAATGGGCAAGAGTCTGAATACACATTTCTACAAAGAAGATATGCAAGTGTTCACAAAATTCATAAAACATGTTAGCCCAAAGAAATTCAAAATGTCAATGAGATATTAATCCTACTAGGATGGGCATAATATTTTTTTAAAAGGTACATAAATAAAAGAGTGAACAAGAATGTAGAGAAATGGAAACCCTTATACACAGCTGGAGTAAATGAAAAATAGTGCAACAGCTTTGTGTAACAAAATGGCAGGTCCTCAAAAAGTTAAATATTTAGTTACCCTGTGACCTAGCAGCTCTACTCCTAGGTTATATACCCAAGATAAATGAATACATATTTCCACACAAAATCTTGTACATGAACATTCATTGCAGTATTATTCATATTAGCCACAAGTGGAAACAACCCAAATGTCCCTCAACTGATGAATGGATAAATTAATGGGACATAACCATAAAATGGAAGGTTATTTGACAATACTAAAAAAATGAAGTTTCAACAAATGATGCTGGGAGAACTGTATAGCTATATGCAAATGAATGAAGTTGGACCCCTCCCTCAAGCCATATACAAAGATGAGCTCAAAATGGATCAAATACCTAATTATAAGAGCTAAATTAGAAAACTAGAAGAAACAATAGGGAAATATCTTCACAAACATGTGTTAGGTAGTAATTTATTAGAATTTAAACAAAAACACAAGCAACAAAAAAAAAATAGGTGAATGGGAATTAAAATTTGTTTTTTAAAGTTTCTACATCAAAGAACTTTATCAAGAAAACAGACAACCTACAGAATGGCGGAAAATATTTGGAAATCATATATCTGATAAGGGCTTAATACCCAGAATATATAAAGAACTTCTACAACTTAACAAGAAAAAGGTAATACAGTTTAAAAATGGGCAAAAGATTTGAATAGGCATTTCTTTAAAGAACATATATAAAATGACCAAAAAATACATAAAAATGCTAAATATCATTAGCCAATGCAAATAAAAACCACAATGAAATATCCTCACACCCACTAAAATGGATAATGTCTTACTCAGCCAAGGGGTTGCTGATGCAAAATACCAGAAATCAGTCAGTTTTAATAAAGGGTATTTATTTGGGGTAGAAGCTTACAGTTACCAGGCCAAAAATCATAAGTTACTTCCTTCACCAATCTATTGCCACGTGTTGAAGCAAGATGGCTGCAGACATTCAGCCTTTCTCTTCTACTTAAGGCTCCATGGTCAGGCTCTGTAGGCTTTGTCTCCCTTCCTGGGGCTCTGTTTCTCTCCTGGGGCTCTGTTTCTCTCCGGGCTCAGTTGTAGACTATAAGGCGAATGGCTCTTCTCTTTTCCTGTGGCTGGCCTTCTCTCCTTTCTCACGACCAAGCTTCTCTTGTGTTTACTTCCTGGGGCTCCAGTTTAAAAAACTCCAACCTCCTTTCCCTGTGGTGCAGTTTCTCTGTGAGTCCCCACCCACCAAGGGTCCTACTGACGTGGCCCAATCAAAGCCTTAATCAGTGTTTAATCAAGTAAAAGTAAAACCTCTGAATCCAATACACTTTAATATGCTCAGGGTAAAAGACCAATTTACAAACACAATCCAATTTTACTTTTTGGAATTCATCAATAATATCAAACTGCTTCAGATACTGTTTAAAAAATGGAAAATAACAAGTGTGTGAGAGAAAGTGGAGAAATGAGAATACACATTCATTGTTGGTGGGAATGTAAAATGGTGCAGACACTGTGGAAAACAATTTGGCATTCCTCAAAAAGTTACTTACAGAATTATGATATGACCTGGCAATCCCACATCTAGTTATATGCCCAGAAAAATTGAAAGCAGGAACTCATACAGACATTTGTATACCAATGTTCAAAGTGGAATTTTTCACAATTATAAAAAGAGGAAAGCAATCATAATGTCCATCAACAGATGAATGTATAAACAAACTTTGGTATATACATTCAAAGAAATACTATTTGGCCATAAAAAAGAATGACATTCTGTTTCATGCTACAACATAGATGAACCTTGAAGACATTATGTTGAAGAAAATGAGCCACACACAAAAGGACAAAGACTCTTTGATCTCCCTTATATGAAATAATTAGAATAAGCAAATTCATAATATCAGAACTAGAATACAGGTTACCAGGGGTTGGGGGTGGAGAAGGTAATGGGGAGTTAATGTTTAATTGGTACAGAGTTTCTCTTTGGGGCGATGGCATAATCTGGGCAATGGAGGATTGTGATGGAGGAAGAACTTTGTGAATGTAATTAATACTTCTGGATTGTATATTTGAACAAAGGATAAAAAGGGAAATTTGTGTTGTATATAAGCTCCACACTTTAAAAACAACAAATCTATAGAACTATACAACACAAGAGTGAACACTAGTGAACTCTGATATACACTATGGGCTAAAGTTAATAGCATAATTCTAATAATATGTTTCATCAATTGTAACAAAAGCACCACACTAATCCAAAATGTCAATGACAGGGAAACTGTGTGGGTGAGAGGGGGTGTATGGGGATGCTGTGCCTTATGCTTGGTTTTGCTATCAACCTGCAACTCCGATAAAAATTTTTTAATGGAAAAAGAAAGAAATACACTGACCCAGGGTGCAACATGGATAAACCTGGAAAGCAATATGCTAGGTAAGAGAACTCAGTCACACAAGACCACATAGTATATGATTCTATTTATGTGAAATGCACAGAATAGGCAAATCTACAGAGACAGAAACTATTTTTGTGGTTGTCTAGGGTTAAGTTAGGAGACACCGAAGGACAATGATGAGTGATTGCTAATCATTGGTATGGGGTTTTCTATCTGGGGCAATGAAAATGTTCTGAAATTGATTGTATTGATGTATGTCCAACTCTGTGAATATGCTATAAAACCATTGAATTTTACACTTTAAGTAGGTCAATTTATACTATGTGAATTGCATCTCAATAAACCTGTAAAATAGGAGAATTCTCTGATATTCTTGCCTTTCAAGCTTCAGATATGTCTTTGTCCCAGGATAACCAGAACTAGGCAATTTCTAGAACCCCAAACCCTGAAGAGTTCAAAGAATATGAACACCCCATCAATAGCACCCCAGGGCAAGCAGGGGGAAGGTCTTTGGGAGTGGGAGGAAAGGATAAACCCAAGGAGAGACAGTGCAGGCTTGTCCAGCAGTGGGAACCCAACCGCACCTTTGGATTACTCATGAAAACAACTAGTATCTGAGCAGCTGTTGAAAGAAAAAAGCAAACAAGGCCAGAACTCTCACCTCTAATAAAATCACATTTACCACTCTTTTTCCTTGTGGTTTGTTTTATTTCTTGTGTGAGAAATAGCTACCTAGCCAGGAATCATGATGACATTATCTACTGTTAGAGGCTAAAGCCATTCTAATTTTGCCTTTCATAGTTCTTTTTTCTATATCATTTTTATATAAGGAAAGTAGCAGTGAATTTTTAAACTCTATGAATACCCAACTTTCCAAATACCTATAAATGAAAGGTACATATTATTTAACTATACAACCACACACCATCTCTCTCACATGTTGTATTCCTGTGAATCTTTTTCCAGAATGTTATGTACTCATTAGATAGTCAATAATATTACATTAATGGATAAAATTATGTTATTAAGCAATAAATTTCAAGGAAATATTTGCCTTAGAATTTGACTTGCAACTGAAGAGGTGAATTGAAATAATAAATTTTTATTATGATTGATTTCTTTTTATCTGAAGGAAAGTTGAACTTTTCAGGGATGAAACAAAGATGAAATTAGAATCAATATATTTCAGTAAACATGATCAAACATAATTTTTCTTAGACCATAAACTTAAGGACATGAATAAGTATTAAACAATATTTGCTTTGTTAATTGAACAAACTGTGACACTCTAAATTTAATAAATATTAAGCAGATACTGAACCAAAATATTACTAATTGGAAATTAAGAAACTATCATATTCCAAATCTCATTTACATTTCAACATGTAATTATAAAAAAAAAAGTAGTAATGTAAACAGCTGAGTATACTAGAAGTTTACCATGTTTCTCTCTCTTATCATAATGCTTTCTAACATCTTACAGGTAATCATTATCCTGGAGGGCAGGACCATATCATTTGTATCTCCACTTAAATAAATAAAGCCTCATTTGCACTATATTCAAAATGTCTGATGCCCATTCTGAGCTGGCCCACTCTGAAGTAAACTTTTAAGAGAGAAAAATAGTCACAACTTAATACTGAATGTGTCAAATGGCATTCTTGGACCAATAAAATGTGAACAAAGTAATGAGTGTGGATATAAGAGAAATATACATGTACTTCTTTATACACTATTTTAATTATCCTGTGAGATCTAATAACATACCATATACAGGCTACTCCAATACCTTGGGAATCATGTGTATCAGATGGAGTTAAAAATAATCTTTAACTCAATTTTCAGTACTATTTAAATTTCATTTGTGGAAAACCTAGTAGTGATAATTAAAACTATAAAAACTAGAATTGGTATTTTATTAATATTTTGTTTATATATAATCCCTTTGTCTTTGCAATGATATTTTATATTTTTCATAACCATTTTACTCAATAATAATAATAAAGTTGCTTTGATTACATTGGATGAATCCATATAATTGCTAGGATGTACAAATATTTGAAGCTAATTGTTTTTTTCTAGTATCTTTTCAATTATGTGTGGTTTCTTCTAATATCTATATTTTTCAAAATAGAGAAATTAAACAGATAATTTAAGTACCAAAACATTACTGAGTGGTTAAGATGATACTAAAGACCTATGTTGCATCTTACTCAATTAAATCAGGCTTACATCCATTTTATTTGTTTCATCAAAATATTGCAGTAGACTTGATCATTAGATGTCTCCTTCCTTTCTTCCATCTCTTCAGATTGCACCTTTCTACTCATTCTCTAGAAATTTTTGTTTAACTTTTTCATTTCATTATAAATATCAAATACACAAGTCAAATAAAATATACAAATATGCCAGAAAAATGAGGTGACAATTTTATCTTCCCTAGTATGAATATGTCTTTTGAAATGTTTAAAGAGATTAACCATACCCATGATCCTGCCTCTTCCTTCACTGAATAAAATTCATGGAGTCATTTCTCAGTTAGACTCACATTTAAGAACCATTCTGCTCTGCATTCTTTATAACCATGATTTTTCTATACAAAATATATGAATGGATCATACAACTCATGAGCCCTGGTTAACCAGTGATTTCAAACTCAATTGAACCATCTTTCCTTCAACTCCTTCTTGGTAAAGATTCCTTGCCAAAACTCAAGAGAAATTAATTTGTAGTAGCATTTTATTGTAATTATATTAGCAAATATTATTTTTTGCTAATATTCAATAATATTCAATAATATTTCCCAATTCACATGTGATTCAATACATTTTCAATTTTATGTCAGATTAAAAATATAATTTACTTACATATTGTAAATCTATAAATTTTTGTTATACTAATAAAAACATTTTGTTTAGATTCTGGACATAAAATTATGGCATGAAGTAAATCATATGTAAATTAAAAATAATTGAAAAATTAAAAACCAATAATTGATGAGCAGATATTAAGTTTTTTAAAAAATGTAGCATTCATAAACTGATTTAAAAGTAAAACAAGTAAGGAATAAAAAGTGATTGCAGCATGGAGTTGGAGTAAAATAATTAAAAAGGGCTTTGAACAGATCCACCCATGTGGAATGTGACCAATATATTAGGTCAATTATTACTCTTTAGAAGTAATTCTTAGAAGCTGTTAAGAAAGTGGCCAATTTGCCATTATTAAAAACATCTTTATCAATGACTGCCAATCTGGAGAGAAACAATGTGGTAGAGGCTAAAAAACTATGAGGAAATATTGGAAATGAAGGTTCAAAATTTGAAGTCTCTACATATCTCTACAGGTTATCAATACAGTTATATAAAAATTAGCTGGTAAATTAGGGTGGGTAGCAACATGAATTCAAATTTATGGAAGCAGAAACATCCCTTGTCATAGCATAGCACAACAGGTGTACCCAGAGCTGGGAACACTGAGAAATGTTTTCACAGAGTCAATACAGATCTTTATATACCTTCATTTTCACTCCATGTTTTCAGTCTTTCTGTTTATATTTGAACACAAAGTTACTCTCTGAAGGTGAGCTCAGGTTTATAGAGGCTGCAGACTGTACCTGATATGGACAGATATTTTACTCTGTATCAAAGTACATAGAAGCACTGGAAAAATTTGCAACTAGAAAAGCATAAGTGGAAAAGTGGCAGCATGGAGCTAATATATACAGAGTATTTTTATTTTTATGGAAACATAGCACTCAAAATAAAATAATGCCCAAAAATATATTAAAAAGTAACCTCTCTGAGGCTAGTACTATTGAAGTACCTAAATTCAAATATAATATATCAAAACCATCTGTTCTTAATTTTGGAATTTTGGGAAAATTCATATAAAAATTGTTGAAGGCCCTAAAGAAATCACATTAATGTTCCTAAATATATATATATCTAAAATGAACAAAAGAAAATCAAACTGATACATGGTTTAATATACATTTTTAAGTTATTCAGAATCAATAATTCTTGTGAAATTAAAGTAAATATTTTTGCAAAACAAAATAAAAATTAGGAAAGAAAGACATTGTTTGACATTTTTGAAAATTGACATTATTGAAAATACTTAATTTCTGGATTAATAGGATATAGCCAGATGCTAACACTGGCTTTTTATAATAAACTATATCTTAAGAGAAGTTTTAGATTTACAGAAAAATTACTCAAAGAGTATAAGTAATTCCCATATAACCCCCCACACCCACAAACATAATTTCTCCTATTATTAACATCTTACATTAGTGTGGTACATTTGTTACAATTGATGTGCCCATATTGAAGCACTGCTACTGACCAAAGTCTGTAGTTCACATTATGTTTTACACTTTGTAATATACAATTTTATAGGTTTTGATAAATGTAAAATGTCATGTGTCCATCATTGAGTATCATAGAGAACAATTTCGCTGCCTTAAAAATGTCCTATGTTCCACTTATTCATCCCATCCTCTCTCCTCTGAACCCTGGCAACCACTATCTCTATATCAATGTTACTAGTCCTTCTGTTAACACAAGATAATGAGTAAAATAATAATAAAACTACCTTGGTCGATGATTACACTTCCCACTTACATTCATTCATTCCTTAATCTTGAGAGATTTAGGTTGATGCTGCTCTGCCTGATGCAGGCTGAGAGGAGACTTAGATATTAGGAGGCAGATGGAATTGTTTTGCTTGCAGTTTTAGATACGCCTTGTTTTGAGGGATGGGACTTATCCATCATCATCATTTTGTTCATTGTCCAGGGTAGGTCCAAAGAAATGGAAAGTTCGATTTGGCTGCAGCTCTGCTGGTATTCAGGGCTCAATCAGCATGTGAACCATCTGAAGTTTAAGTTTCTGAGAGATATATTTAATGGGTATATTGCAAATTATAGGTTCAAATAAAAGTAGAAGAAATATGAATAGGTAACTTTAAAGGACTATAATTATATTATAATGGGAAAACAGATTATCTAATAGAGCTCACCAAGGGGGTGTTGATTTCATGACACTGTGTGCCTTCCTATGGTGTCCAGATGTCCCTGGAACCTTTGGGAGAACCTTTTGGAGGCTTTGTTCACTATGGCAGTTAGTGAGATCTACCTGATACCTGCATAAGCACCTCCCAGAATGACCTCCAGACTCACTTTGAAATATCTTAGATATAAAATCTCTTTTTATTTAATGTTTTCCCCTTTTGGAACAGGGTATCAGGGAATTGAATGACAACATTAGATGCACAAATGCATATTATAGTTGTCCCAGAAGTAGAAGAGAATAAAATAGTGGCAGAAAGAATATTTGAGGAAATAGTGACCCAAAACTTCCCAACCATTATGAAACACATAAATATGAATATTCAAGAAAGACAAGCATTGCAAACAGAATAAATGTGAATAAACCCTTTCTGAGACACCTACTATTCAGAATGACAAATATCAGAGATAAAGAGAGAATTCTGAAAGAAGCAAGAGAAAAGCAAAGTGTCAAATATTTCAATAAGACCAAGTGCTGACCTCATCAGAAACCCTGGAAGCAAGAAAAAAGTGGTATGCTGTGTCAAATAATAACATAATAGTAAACAAACAACAAACAAAATTCAGCATTTCTCAATCCTTCCATGCTTCCCCTATTGTACATATCTGCTATTCTGTTTCCTTCTCTCTAGTATATTGGTATTTATATTTTGTAAAGGCCGTTTTATATGTGCAGTATCATCCATATTTATGTTTAACATCTTATGAAGTCCTGTGTGACAGTTTTTAGATTTTCTTCTAAGCACTTTCTTGATTACTGTACCTTTGTATAAAGTCCTAAAATTGGGACATGTAAATACTCCAGCTTTGTTCTTTTTGTCTGGGTTCATGTGTTTTTGACAAGGTTGTCAAGCCCATTCAGCTGGGCCTGAAGAGTCTACTCAACAAATGGTACTGGATGAACTGGATATCCATACCCAAAAGTAAGAAAGTGTACCCCATCACACATCTTACACAAAAATTAACTCAAAATGGATCAAAGAACTAGATATAAAAGCTACCATCATAAAACTCGTGGAAGAAAATGTAGGAAAACTTCTTCAAGGTCTTGCGATAGTTACTTAAAACTTAAACACAAAGCACGAGCAACAACAAAATAAATAAATAAGTAGGTTGGACCTCCATAAACACTTTTGTTCTTCAGAAGGCTCTGTCAAGAAAATAAAAAGGTAGCCTATTTAATGGGAAAATATTTAGAAGCCACATATTGGATAAGGGTTTGATATCCATGTTATATAAAGAAATCATACAACTCAGTAATAAAAGAGAAGCAACTCAAATAAAAAATGTGAAAAGAGTTGAATAGACATTTCTCCAAAGAGGAAATACAAATGTCTAAAAAGCACATGAAAAAATGTCCAACATCACTAGCTATTAAGGAAATGGAGATCAAACTACAATGAAATACCATTTCACATCTTATAGAATGGCTATTATTAAAACAAAACAAAATGAAACAGAAAACTGCAAGTGCTGGAAAGGATGTGGAAAAACAGGAATACTTCTTGACTGTTGGTAGGAATGTAGAATGGTGTAGCCACTGTTTAAGACAGTTTGGTTGTACCTCAAGAAGCTGAAGCTAAATATAGAACTGCTGTATGATCCAGCAATCCCATTACTAGGAATATATTCAGAAAAACTAATAGCAAGGACCAGAACTGTCATTTGCACACCAGTGTTCATAGCAAAGTTATTCACAATTGCTAAAATATGGAACCAACCTAAATGTCCATAAAACAATGAATGGATAAACACAATGTAACATATACACACAATGGAATACTATTTAGCTGTAAGAATCAATGAAATTGTGATTCATATGACAATGTAGATGAACCTAGAGGATATTATGTTGAGTGAAATAAGCCAGACACAAAAGGACAAATATTTCATGGTCTCACTAATATGAACTAAATAACATGAGTAAACTCATGAAGGCAAACTCTAGAGTGTAAGTTACTAAGAGGTAGAAAGTGTGTTAAGAATGGAATCTGATGGTTAATGTCTGTAACATTATCAATATGGCTAATTGTAAAAGCATGGGAATGGATAGAGTTGACAGTAATACATTATAGTAAGTATGACTAATACTGCTGATTTATAAATGTGATTGTGGCTGTAAGGTATAGTCCAAGGATATAACTGTCAATTGAAAGGAAACCAGAGAATAGTCTAGGGAATTTATAACGTAATGATTTGGTGGTGGATGAAGACTGTGGTTAATAGTATAAATATAAGAATTCTCTTTTTTCACAAAGTGCTAAGAATATGTTGATACACATGAAAATTACAGCCAATGTTACCTATAGTTGATAAGAGTAGTATTGTAATATTTTGCAGCACTGGAAAGAAGTTATTATTTTAATATAAAGGGACAACAATGGGAGGTATAGCGGGTATGGCATGTTTCCTTTTGGAGTAATGAAAACATTCTAAAATTGACTAAGCTGATGACAGCACAACTCTGTGATGAAAATGAGAGCTGCTGAGTTTACACTTTGAATGGATCATACAAGGCAAGAGAAATGTTCAAGTCTTGACTAAAGGTCCTTTGGATGGAAACTCCTTTGTAAATATGATCTTCAAGGATCCTATTAAGATGAGGCCAAACTGAGTAAAAGTGGTACTTTTCCAATAATTCTGGACTTCTTATAAGCAGAGGAAATTTGGACACAGAAATAATAGGAGTGTGAAGGAGAAAGATGAGGACAGACTCTTTTGAAACAGAGGCAGGGATTGATTACCAGTCAGCCACCACCACACCATTACTGACTTTGGAGAAAGCGTAGCCTGCCAATCACATGAATTTGAACTTTTAACCTCCAAAGCTGTGAGAAAATAAATACCTGTTGTTTAATCTAATCAGTCTGTAATATTTTCATAGGAGACTTGGCAAACTCAGAAGGGATAGATGGATAGATAGATTAGATAGATAGATAGAGAGATAGATAGATAGATAGATAGAGACACACATATACATGCACACATGCACATTTACATATGTTAAACTCATGTGTCAACTTAGCTTAGCTACAATATCCAGTTATCCAATCAGATGAAGGCTTGAAGAAGAAAACCCAATGTTTCCTGGTAAAGAAGATGAAATTCTGCTTCAATATGGCATCATAAAGCCCTGCCTGGGCTTCCATCCTGTCTGCCTTGCCAATCTTCAGTCAGGGGCTGGTGCTTCAGTCTTGAGGGCATTCTACTGGTTTTTCCTACCTTAATAGCCATCTTTAAACAGATTTGGGAAACAATATGGAAATTCTTTCTAATTCCTAAACATTTCCATACCAATTATGCCTACAGAACTGTTAGGAAATAAATGTGTTTTAAGATGCCAAGTTTATGAAAATTTGTTAAAGAAGCCCTAAGAAACTAATCTAGTGATAATATTTTATTATGGTTTTAATATACATTTCCCTTTTGGTTAAAAGAGTTAACAGTCTTTCCCATCATTTATTTGTCTTCCGTATATTCGCTTTAGTGAAATGTTTGTTCATATCTTTTGCTTATTTTCTAATTGGATTCATTGTCAGATACATGGTTTGCAAGTATTTTCTCCAAGTCTGAGTATACTTTGTCTTTTCATTCATTTTCTAGAGCTGTTTCCATGGCAAAATTCTTTAGCTATGATGAGGTACAATTTATCATATCTCCTTTAATGGAGTGTGCTCTTGTTGCAAAGTCTAAGAATGTTTTGCTTACTCTAAGCCCTAAAGATTGTCTCCTACTTTTTCATAAATTTTTTAGAGTTTTACATTTTTATTTCAGTCCAGGATCCATTTATCCATTTTGGGTTAATGTTCTTTACACTGAGTGGTGTTTAGTTTGAGATTTCCTTCCATTCCCTTCCTTTCCCTTCCCTTCCATTCCTTTCCCCTTATGGTGTGAGCTAGGGCCTTAGCACCTTACTTAGTGGGACCCCCTTTTGCCCAACAGCTTTGGTGGAGGCCTTCCCTCTGAATTCCATTAAATCTCTCTATGTATGAATTGAATTACTAACAAAGTCACATTGCTCAGCACGTGAGCCCTGTGTCCTCCTTTGACTTCCCCTGGATGCTCTTTGTGTTCTCCTCATGGCCCTCAGGTGGACAGTTTCCTTTGCTCAGTTCCAGGGTCCTGGCCCCCCAGCCTGCCTCAATGAGGAGGACTCACACCTCCCTATATTTCCACCCCAGAGCTGGACGCTGTGGTGGAGCTTCCTTACCAGTGCCCACCATCATCCCCCTGGACAGGAAAAGGAACAGGGGCTCTTCAGTTGGTGAAGTCCTGTTTCATAAATCCCTCCAAAGCTGTCCAAGACAGGATCAGCTCATCCATGTCCTGCCCTGGGGTAGGTTCCTGTAGCCAAGTCTCTATCTCCTTTACCCTCAGGGTGGTTAAAGTGTCATGAGTAGTTTTACTTTTGCAGAAATCTCTTGCAGTTGCAAATGTGACTCTCATTCTTCTAGTAGCCCAGAATAGAAGTAGCCTGGGATTCTTCATATTGCTATCCTGTTAGTTATCCTTTTTGATGCTGGCAAAGTGCCTTGTAGCAGAGGGTCAGTAGTCATCTTTTCCATGCTGAAACCCTTGGCCCTAGATATGTGAGTTTGCAATGCTCCCACATCAAACAGATGTACCAACCCAACCACATGAACCTCCACTGACATCTACCAATATCTATCTTTCTACAGTCTGTATTTTGATCTCAGAAAAAGGCCTCATTGTAACGTCTGGATTTTAGCAATGCCATCAGTTTGTAGCTAGTTTTTGCAAAAAGCCTAGACCAGGTGGCACTCTCTAGACAGAAGCCCCAGAATTTGTTCTGGTCATTTGCAACCCTTGAGTCACCATGGGGTTCAGCAAGTGGCAGAGGGTTGCAAAGGTGGCCAGGAGCCAGTGTATAGTCTTTCTACTATTCCTAGAACCCACCTCCCCCATCTTTACCTTTATCGACCACATTAATTATTCCATGCTAATAAAGAGACTCTTTACATCCCACTAGACCCCACATAACCAGAGATAGGCCAGCTCCCCAGTCAGCCAGTCACCCAATTGGGTTGTTGGCACGCACCACCCTGGGATGACTGAAATGACAACCTATTAATCCTCCACCATGTCATGGTGTCCTTGTTTGAGGATCCAGCCAACACTGCCAATCTGTCTGTCACAAAGAAAGACACCTAAAGAGATGTCAACCCACTACCATATAGGTGTTGGGTCACCAAGAGAAGCACATTTCACACAACACTGGATAGAACAATGTTTTACTCACACAAAGAAGGGACACTTCAAGGCCAGCTTCACTACAGGGTGTTGAGCCCCCATAGCCAGCAAGTCTCAATACATGGCCAAAGCAGGGAGATATTTTAAGTGCAGCACCCTTCTCTCTGTATGTGAGTCCTGGTGGATTAACCAGGCTCCCACCCTACCAAGGAAAAGTATACAATAGGAGTGTGTTCTGGACATTATAAAACATGCCCACTACAATAAGACTGCCTCCAGTGAATGTTTACATATACTTATGGCAATAAGGGAAAGAATATACTCATATGTAGTTCCTTTATCTGCTAATGGGTCAGATTTTATCCTGCCAGGTCTAGAGGTAATTGTGCATCCCAGAGTAAGGCAACACACTGCACTAAGAGTAGCATCTATTACAAAATCCCCTCTCTATTTACTTGTTCTTCATCGTGCAGAAAGCTTAAATGAATTGAACATGGCATGCACCTTCTCAGCCAGATCACATGGAGAGAGGAAAAGCATTTGACATTCAAAAGATATTCTCTTTTGAGGGTTAGGTTTTATAGTTAGTTTTAAAATAAGGAAAAGAGCTTTTGCATGAATCTACTGCTATAACCTTATTTTGACCATTCTGTAGTTGTGTCTTAATAACACTTTAATGTTTGCACAGAAATCTATACAATGGTGAATGCAAAAATGCAATTTGAATTTAATTTTCTGATTCAAAACACTAATATTTTCTTCAAAGGTAACAGTATCCAGTACTTTGAAATTTTCTCAAATGTATAGGCAACTGTTACAGGACTGATCCCTGGTCTTCTGCATGTGTTATCATTTCCTTTAGCTCAAAACCACATGAAATATTATTCAAAATATTCTAACAATGTTGAATTTTTTCCAGATGAATTCATAAATTGCACGAGCATGTATTTGAATATCTAGGATGCAGATATTTATAGCTCACTATCACATATACAAAATAACACACAAAAGGATATATATTAACCAAACTAGATGTGTAAGAGGGATGTAATAAATTTTAATGTTATATAGTAAATATAAATTATACTTCATTCAAAATTTTCAGAATTAAAGGAAAATTCTTCTTGGGAGCTCAAAATATCTGTGGAACATTCTGCACAGAGCAGAGTATATTTCTCTGTTCCACAGGCTGTAGATGAGGGGGTTAAGAATGGGAGCACCATGTGTAGAACATGGCTTTCAGAAGGTTACTAGGTGATGCTTCATTCTCAATGGCCCTGAGGAAAGCGGTCAACCCAGAAACTAAAAACCAAATGAGAACTGCCAGCTGTGGAGTACATGTGGCTAAGGTTTGTTATAGGCTTCCACAGAATGCATCTCAAGCACCATTGAAAATATGTTAATATAGGATTTAAGCAAAAGAACAGAACATAGTAAGATTATACAAGCAATTACAGATAAAGTTATAGACTCATAAAATTGAACATCAGAAGAGGATTCTCAAAATTTAAGGCACATCACAGAAATATTGATGGATCACATTGAACTCAGTGAAGGGGAGCCTGAACATGCTGCCTGTGTGGATAATAGAATTGACCAAACCACTTGCCCAGGAGCCAATAGCTGCCTGTGTGCACAGATGTGGTGTGATGGTGAGTTCATAGTGCAGAGAGTGGCAAATGCCAACATAGAGATCTTAGGACATCATCACAAGGAAGAAAATTCTGTGTGTGTATATATATATATATATTAAGAAGAAAAGGAGAATCTCAAAGGCACATGCTAGGAGAGAAATCAATTTATTTCCTCTCAGAGGATTCACCACCATTTAAGGAAGAGTAACTGAAATGCAACAAAGCTCTATGAGTGATTAATTTCCAATAAAGAATTATATCAGTGGGTGTAGATGTCATCAATTACAATGGTATTAACATTTAATACCATTAAATTAAAAGATTCCCAATCAAGGTGCCTAGGTAAATCACTAGGAATATTAGACCTTGTAAGACTTTGGAGCTCCTGGGAGGTTGAGATATCCATGTGAAGGAATTCTGTGAACATAGTGAGATTGTCCATGACTTCTAATATGTTGTAGTCTCTCTGTAGTAAAAATACAGTGTGATAAAATATGGTAAAGATTAAGTGGTGCAACCCATATTACTCACAAATAAAATGTCACCATTGTTATTAATATATGGCTTTTTATCAGGAATTCAACATAAAATAAATGGAAAAAAAACACAGTATTTGAAATCAATAAATGTACATATTTCTCTTTTCATTTTCTTTTCTAACTGTTCCAATATATTAATTTCAACATTCACAGGATCAGAGAAGCTAAATTCATTAAATGATTTAAAATAACATCAAGACTCATAAACATTTCATTTATTGAGTCCCATTTACACAATTGCAGTAAAATAACTTTTCAAATGATGCCTGGACACATACAATGACTGTTTTCTCATTTTCTTCATTAGTAATTGATCATCCCAGATGTTCTGTGTAAGAGCCTCTGCAACAGGCCATTTGCTTGCACCATCTACAGCTATTGCTGAGGCTGTTTGGGTACCGTCAGACTAGTATGTTTACTGACACCTCAGTTCTAAGGCCAGCTGACTTAGACACTGTTCCTATAACAAAGTTAATCAATGATCCTGAGATTCTTCTGAGAATTATTAATATAAAGGAGTCCAGATAGAGTATGTCTCACCACTTTTTCAGTGGTAATGAAAGAAATAAATGTAAGCCTTTTCTTTCCTTCTTTGCCCTACTGTCCTAAACAATTTTATTTAATTCAGATCATAAATGATTCCATTTCACTGGTGCAATGAGTACCAGAGTTGGCTTGTTGTCTCTCTAGTTTAACTTCTCACTTGCAAACAGTATTAATAAAAACATCCCACCTGACATTACTCCTCCTCAAAGCAAACTTCCTTCCTCCAGACTTGGATTCCAATATTAGAGAAAGTACTAATTCCTCTCCAAAAATCTTGTCTTCATGTGTTTTTTTTTTTCAGATTTTACTGAATTTCCCTTATTCAAAATAACTAGCATAACACAACTGTTTTACTGGTGCTTCTCTTGATTGCACCAGTAATCATAAATCAAAATTGTTTTAGTCTTGATTGTACTTTCGGCTCTGAAGTTAAATACCTTGAGGGGTATCATTTCAGAACTATTTAATTTTTATATATGGAAAACTTAGAATAAAGGGGTAATAGCTTTAATAATGTTAGAATTTGTAATCTTATTAATATTTTATTTATATATAATCTATTTGTAATTAAAATAATATAGGCTAGTATTCTATGTGGATAATAATCATAATAATTCGCATTACACAATTCACCACCTTGAGTATACTCATATGAATTTCTTGTATATTTGCAAAATATTTTATGCAAATTGCTTTTCTTCAATAAACTCTTAGTCATGCACGTTTCCTCAACTCTCCTGGCCCCAGCCACAACAGGGGGAGGAGATGACGCAGACACACCTTCTGCGGGCCTAATCAAAGAACACGGATGGAGAGCCCTAGGCCTTCAGATATGCCTTCCTGGATGAGTGAAGCTGCGGTAGATTGAAATGCAAACTCACCAAATGAGGAGTTATCATTGGAAATGAAAAATGCTTTGAGTGAGATTGATCTCTTGTGTCTCAGTGGCAGCAAAGTGCTGCAGTATTTGAGAGAATCGCTAAGAAGAAATTCAGCTTCAGCAGCTACTGAGAGCACAGCTGCGCACCTGTCCTGCGTTCCTGGGGAAGAGGGCTTAGCCCAGGTGTTTGCTCGCCTGGGCGAGGCACTGGCAGGGGCCTGGCTGGGAAGAGAGCCTAGGGCCACTGACCACCGCAGAGAACATTCCCCCTGGCTGTCAGAACTGCCATGTCATGAAAAACGGAATTTGTTAAAGTTAGAACTGGGAATTTGTGCGGATGAACTTCCAAATGCTTCCTCGAGGGGATGGGCTGTTAGTTGGGACTGTCTGGCCTACATTCCAAAATTTCTGCAACGCTGCATGTCCTGGAGAAATCCTGAAAGATGAGACAAAATATGTTTTCTCTGACGCTTTAAAGTCCATGTTTTCAGATCAAACAATAGAACACAAGAAAATGTTTTCAAGCGTAAAAAATGTAACTGATGATCTGCAGGTGACACTGGGATTACTAGCTCCATGAACTCCTGGATTAGCAAATCTGTTATATCATAGTTAGGGCTTGGCAGAACAATAAAAAGAGTGAGATTACATTTTAAGATTGTCTTAGATGATTTATTTCACATTAGGTCTAGATGTAAACAGTGTGGCCATTAAACTCTTGCTTTGGTTATAGGACTAGACAAACTTAGAGTAAGTGCAGTTTAAACTCCTGACAGGCTGGGTGATCCAGAAGGTACTTTTTGAACCTGAAAAATTCAGACCTTGAACTTGAAAAATTCAGAATTGGAAAAGCATTTCAGAAGAATCCTGACATATACTATTTACATATCAGATTAGGACCTTGTTTAACATAAAATTCTTCACATATCTTCCTTCCCCATTCTAAAGGGTTCCAATCCAGATAGCTTTTCATCCGATGGAGATGCAGATTTGTAAAACCACCCTCTTCCCTGCTGTAAGCCTTGTTGAGTTCATGGGAAGCTCACCATGTCTGCATTTTATGAAATAATTTTGGTCTGTAGGAATATTTGTGATTAATTTTACCATATCTCTTTGCTTCCAATTGAAGCAAAATTTAAAAGGAGGACTGGATGACGAAGCTGCAATATAAAACTTTAAAATGATCCTTTCTCCAATTAGGAACCCTCACAATGTTACCATAAAATATAAATGAGCTTGAAAATATTTGATGTAGCTCAGTTACAGAGGGGCAGCTCAAGTATTCCCATTACAGGAAGTTCCCACTTTCTAGGGATTAAAATATCTTTTACACTAAGTTTTTTTGCAGTAATTCCTCTTGATGATAACTTTGATAAAGGTCATTTTAGAATCATATTTGTGTATAAGTTTTTAAGGAATACCAAAGTAAGACTTAAAAACCATTTTTGGGATTATTGATTGCATAGATCAATTTATATTGTGTGCTTAATTACTATGCTGAGTGCTAGTTAATTGTTTTGGAAAAATGAAAAATAAAATCTGTTCTTTAACTAATGGAAGTATTATTTTTAAAAAGTTGAGATTACTGACATAAGGGCAGGTTATTGGACATATGCCAACTTCCAGATGATTTTTTAATATCCTGCCTTCCATCTCTGCTGATATTATCTTTGTCCTTGGTCTGTACAAATTCTCAAGTTTTTCTTGGTTAAGTTTACAACACATTTTCTACTTCAGAGTGCATTGTGATGAAAAAAAGTCATAGCCTTGGTTGTAAGAGGAAGGAAGTGTGAGAGTTCAGGGGTTTTCCTGCCTTTATTACTTCAGGGATATTTAGAAATTATTCACTTGTCAATTTCAAAATGTGGAAAAAAAACAAAATGAGAGTGATAACAATTCTTCATGAATTGTTAAACACATGAATTATAATAGTATATTCAAAATCTACATAGAGCATATCTAAATCCTAACATCTAGCAAATAAATAGAAGAAATATTTCATAGTAAATATGGCACTTGATATCTTCATTGAAGTTGTCTTTGCTTGCCTGGACTGATTTCTGAGAAATACAATGTTAACTCACTCTTGCCTCTCATTGGCTTAACATCCTTTGCAATCTAGTTCAAATAATATCTGGTGTGTGTTTTTTTGAGCATGTACTAGTTCAACTTCCCAGTAATTTTTGTAACATATGTTCCATATTTTCAGTACAGCCTATGTATTACATACATGTCATTAGGCACCACTTTGAAACTTTATTACCTTTAATAAAACCAGAATCTATGAGTATCAATGTATATGGAGCAGAAAAAGTGTCTACTAGACATATTGATACACATCATAGCTATTTCAGTGGATTTTTCTATAGCTATTTTAGTGAAAAAACAAACATGAATTTACACATACAAATGTACCTGATAAATGATGAATCATGTTTATCTACTGTAATATGAATATTTATTTTTCACAGTTATAAGGATTTTTCAAAATTCATGATCCTGCTTCTTTTTTCTCTGATTAAAATTCATTGAGTCACTTCTCTGGAAGATTTAGATTTATCCTTAACCATATGAATAATTCTGCTTCTAGATTCTTTGTATACATATTTATGCCTCATGAAGAACATATATTGGTCATCCTTCTGAGGAGACCTGGGGTAATGGATTTCACAATCCAGGGAGGTCAATTTTTCCTCAATACTGATTTGTAAGGATACATTGGCTATACCTTTGATATTTAGATAAATCTTGACTTAAATTTGCAGTCATGCTTACTATAAACAAAATTAGTACAGATTTTTTTGTCAAACAAGAGTTGCATTTTAAAACATTTCAGAGGTCCCTGGTGAGTCATATATTTTAGTTTTATTATATAATTTATTTTCATAAAAATATATAAATAATATTATGAAACACCCCAAAAATATAATTTCTAAGTGTTTAGAAAAATATTCTGGCATGAAGAAAGTCATATACTGTTTAAAAAATAAGCAGCAACAATGGCAAACAAAAATTGTCCAGTAGCTACTAAAGTAAATATAAATGGAATACATTTTAGAATGGATTTTAAAAAGAAAACAAGTCAAAAAGACTGTGGCACAGCGTGGGACTTGTATCAACAGTGCTTCTAATGGATCCTTGTACATGGTGAATGACAATAATGAAAGGTATCCCTCAAATTTTAGGTTACTTTGCCCAAAGGCAGTTCTGAGGGATGTAGCCCATTTGTCATTTACTCAAAATTCCTACTCATAGATGTCAATCAGGAGAGTATCAGATTGCAGGAGATGTTAGGAACCTCCCAGGAAAGTCTTGGAAACAAAGATTCAAAAATAGAAGTCTCCATACACGTCCAACGTTTATCAATGCAGTTACATAAGTTAATGGGAATATTTGGTAAGTAGACAAAAGAAGTTAAATCTATGAAAGCAGAAGTCCCTTGACTAAGTATATGGCATTTTTGGCTTCACCACAGCCAAGAACCCTCAAAATAGACTTAAAATATGCATGGTGGAAACAGCATTTGATAGATTTGATTAGGTCCCTGAGTTGTCTGGCAGGTGAGAGACCTGTGCTATACTTGCTTGAACAGCAGCTCCAGTAGAGGTGGCTGCAGCAGCAGAATCAGATCTCTTTGCAAGGTGTCTGGTGCACATAGGACAATGCAAGCCACAGTACCATCACTGGGCTCCATGATACAGTGGAAATGTGGGGTGGGGGGGTGGGCAGCCATTTGCCTGTGTGCACTTGTGGCTACAGGCACCTTTTGCCTACAAGATTAAAGACTTTGGGAAAAAAGAGAGAAAGCAGCTTTAGGTAACAACTGACCCATCTCACCCAACAGGCACTGGCCAGCACAATAAGGGTGTCTTTGTGGCCTGGTCTCAATGTGAAGGGTCTTTGTCTGCCTTTCAAGGTAGCCTCAGCTTCACCCAAGCCCAGAAGGGTCTGTCCTGTGCCACCCTGTGAGTCCTGATTGGAAAAGATCTGCTCTGTTGAGCTTTCCACTGCCTCTACTTCCACCCCCACACAAACAGGGGACCCTACTGGGGTCTGCAGGATGAAGGTGTCCCCTGCGACTGACACGGGTGCTGTCTGCCCCTTCCCGTGAGCCATGGTATGGAACGAGAGAACCCCCAGATTTCTTACCTGAATATTTTACCCCTTCTCTGAGATCCTTCTCACCCCAGAGGGGACCAATGGCTCTACACTAAGGTGGGACTCAATGGATAAATGGAGGGAAAAATAGCAGTTAGGCCTTTTATATACCAGTGTACAGGTGACTGTGATCTCCCATCTTCTCGTATTTTGGGTGTGAGGCCACCTCCACCTCTAGGACCCTTGCCCAGCCTTTCTATGTTTGAGTCTTTTTGGGATATTATAACATTTTTGAGATGGACCATATTACAGCGTGTATTCTTGATATTGATGTATTGTCTATGTGCACCCCTGTTAGCCTTTGTCCCTAAGTCAAGGCAGGAATTCCTGCAAATAAGGAGACTTTGTGGCATATGATAGACTAAACTTCACTGATGCATGGGTTTGCCTAATAGCCTGACAATTTTGTTCATACAACTGGAAAGCACAATAAAACCAGGTATCCTGAGGGAATGAGCCATTGGCATAAATTCCGGTCTGTTCCTAGTAGCTTTATTTTACCCATATGAATGGTCAGTAAAAAGGTGCAACATTGATGATGGGGAACATAATCAACAAATTAACCTTGCTTCTCAGCTAAATCAGGTTTACTGGCCTCCACCAAAGTTAAAATAGATGTAGGACCAATTAATCCCTGGAGCCACAAAAAGACAGTGTGGGGAAATTTAGACTCCATCCTAGAATGCACCTGCTTACATGTATTGCCACTGCCATCAGAAGATTCTGGTAGAGCTTAAAAAGAGCCCACAAGCCAGATTTTGGCCAAGGATAAAAGCATTGCCCAGCAATGGATTCCTGAGCCAACAGTCTGGGAAGTTCTGACTATATCCTTACTCTCATTCTATCCAGGGGATTTTGCTGGGTCTTGACTGCAGTTGACAAATTTTGCAGGTTTGGTCAAACCATTGCTGTGCATGCTCCTGAACCAGTCCCTACAACCCAGGCACTACAAAGCCACATTTGTGTCCTCTTTTGGTTTTCTCAACTTATTGCATCTGATAACAGCTCTGGATTTGTGATTCAAACTACCCATTAGTGTCCCCATCATGGTACATCCAATAGACTCTCCATATGCCAAACCACAGTTGTTACTGAGCATTTTCATAAACAAATAAAGGACAGGCTTAAGGTACTGAGGGGTGGGGAAAATATAACCCAAATTCTGGGTTACAATCTCAGTTGAGCAGACCATGGTGTCCGTGCATCAGTTCCCTTAAAAGGGCACTTTTTATCTACATATGTTTGATCAAAAGGCTGTCCAGCTCCTTTAATTGTATAGCTTTCTTTTCACTTATTGATAACTTGGTCTACTTGGTCTATGGGGGTCCTTCAAGGGCCTCCAGCCCCTATAACACCTCACTCAAGATTCAAATATGGGAGATTAAGATAAATATTAGTTGCAATTCTTGGGAAGTTATGTAAATGTGTTATAAAATGTTATTAATAATTCAGTATTTGCATTGAACTATTCTTAAACTTGATTTTACTTTCTCATTTCATTATATAAAAGTGATTTCCTATAAATTGTTTGTGTTATTTTCAAACACATGCCTTCCAGATAAAACTGTTGGAAATTGTCTGCCTCAGGCAATCCTTCTAAACTAAGGACTACACTAAATCATTGGGACCAGACTTGGGAAACCAACACAGAAGTTCCCAAAGTGGGAGGTCCTATTAGAAGCTTTGCTATATTAATTTATAACCTGCTTTGGTTTCCCTAACATTGAAACCTCTATGCTTGCAGGGGGACTGTATGTGCCATCTCAGATTTGACTTACTTGTGTGCTCTGACTATCCTGACACTGTCTCAGCATTAGAAGGCATTAAGGTCAGCTTCAACATTCTGGCCAGAATAGTTTTGTACCTATATTAATCCCTTGTCTCATATTACAAAAGGATTGTACAAAAACTTAAGGAAGAAGCTCCCAGCACTTTAAAACAGAACCAATATGCTATAAGACATCTTTCCCAGGCCCCACAATGTTTGAAGCCCTTGGCTTTGTTCAGTCTTTCTTACAGGCCTGACCAACATGCATGGAATGATTTCGTTCACAGAATTGGTTACAACTTCCTTAGAGTAGTAACCAGTTGTTTCACACAGCCCCAAAAGTACTCCCCACTCAGGTCCATGTTGGAGTAGCCTATATTTCTCACTTCAGTTATGCAAAATTTAAGAATGTAAATGAGGAGTCCAGCTCCTGATTAAAGACCTTTCTATCAGGATGACATCATTAACATGGTGACAAAAGACACTGTCCCTGGAAAAGTGTCCCCTCAGAATCAACTAATAAAAGTTTAAATATTATCTACTTAGAACTCAGGAGTATGACATAGATAATGTTGAAGGAATCCACAAAAGCTGAATGGAAAAAAATAAAAATAAACACCAAAATCAGATAAGAGATTTATGACATAGAGCTGCCAGCCTGCAACCTTCCCCCTCACTTGGTCCTGTGTAATTTAACAGTTGCACAGAGGCAACATGACTTGGGTCCATCATGCCATGGATGCAGACCATAGAGCCACTTACTGCAGCAAATTAGAACCCCACAAAGTCTGCATAGACCCAAGGTGGAACACAAAGACCTAATGAGTGCCACATGCAAAAGAACCCCATTGGAAAAAGAGACCTTGGCAGAATCTTTGGCAAGAGGACACTCACTCAATCCAGTTTTTGTTTGCTGGACCAACTAAATGCAATATGGTTCTTTCTGGATTGATCCCATCAGGCTCCCTGGGATAGGATACACTAACAGGGAAGAAACAGAGCAGAAATGCCTAATAGAAAAATAAAAGGGGGTGGGATTAGGATGTAAAATCAAACTGCTGCCACACAGGATGGCTCTCAGAACACAAAAATATAAAGGAAAATGGGCACTGAGTGAGTGAGGGAATTTAAACACATCATAGGAGTTGGGGAGAAAATTCTACAGCATATAGAACACATCAAGATTCCAGGAGAAGGCTGTGAGGAAAGGAAGCTTTCTCCTGTAGGTGAAATAATTGCTCACAAAAGGCCAATCTTAAAAATTTACCACAGATCCAGGGCAAGAATCAGGTGCAGAAGAGCTGAGAAAAGCTGAATAGTTAAACATGGACTACTCTGAAAGTCCAGAATAAATTGGACAAAGTTTCAAAGTAGAGCCTTTACACAAAGCCATTCAACAATAAAACCCAACACAAGAGGGAGAAACTGACCTTCTTAGAAAACAGTCAAAATAATCAGATACCCAAACATCAGCAAAAACATACAAACCATACTAAGACACAGGGAGATATGGCTAAGTCAAGAGAACAAATTAAGACACAGATTAAAAACAACTAAACAAAGTTCAAACAAATCTCAAAAATATGGATAGAAATGAACTAACAGTGGATATCATGCTAATAGACATGTTGGATAACAAAACAAATCTTAATAAATTTTAAAAGATTGAAATAACCTTAGCATCTCTGACCATGATGAAATGAAGCTGGGAATCAATAACAAGCAGAGACTGGAAAATCAACTAAGATATGGAAGTTGACTAACACACATTTAAACAATCAATAGGTCAAAGAAGACATTAAAAGGGAAAACCAGTAAATACATTAAGATGAAATAAAACAAGAAAACAACATATCAAAACTTCTGAGAAGTAGTGAAGGCCGTTCTAGGAAGGAAATGTATGGCCATAAATGCTTCTATTAAAAAAGAAGAAAGAACTAAAATGAAACACCTAACTGCATACCTGGGAAGATTAGAAAAGGAGCAGCAAATTAAACACAAAGCAAGCAAAAGGAAAGAAATAACAAAGATTAGAGCAGAAATAAATCAAACAGAACAAAAATACAGAGAACAAACAAAAATTAGTTCTTGGAAAAGATCAATAAAATTGACATCCCCTTTGCTATACTGACAAAGAAAAAAATAGAGAAGACACAATAAATACAATCACAAAGAGAAGGGCATTACTACTTAACCCACAGAAATAAAAATGATCTTAATAAGTTACAATGAACAACTCTATGTCCAAAAATTAGACAATCTAGATGAAATTTACAAATTTCTGTAACATATGAACAACCTACACTAACCGTAGAAGAAATAGACGATCTCAAAAGACATATTGTAAGTAAAGAAAATGATTCAATCATTGAAAGCCTCCCAAAAAGAAAAGTCCATGACCAGATGGTTTCACAGGTCAATTCTAGCATACATTCCAAAAAGAATTAATACCAATCCTGCTCAAACTCCAAAAATTTGAAGAAGAGGGAAACACTAACTGATTCCATGAGGTCAATATGTCCCTAAAATCAAAGTCAAATAAAGATGATATAAAAAAGGAACTTACAGAGATATAAATGTTAAAATGAGTATGTGTGTATATATATATATATATATCATAGTAAAAAATTAATTATCTGCAATTTAATGTATTAATGAAGTTGAGTAAAGAGAACTCTCATACTTTGCAAATTTGAGTATTAATCACTAAAATCAGTTTAGAAAATAATGTGGCAATGTACAAATTTGCTTAGATTA
Source organism: Cabassous unicinctus (assembly GCA_029593785.1). Lineage (NCBI taxonomy): Eukaryota > Metazoa > Chordata > Mammalia > Cingulata > Chlamyphoridae > Cabassous > Cabassous unicinctus. The sequence continues at coordinate 81,880 of JAQZBX010000791.1, forward strand.
TGTTACATTTGAGTGCACCCTCAATTCTTGTGTATATATAGTTCTAAGTGATGATTAACATTTTAGTTACAGATGTTCATTCTGGAACTAAAGCTGATTTTACAGTCTCTAACCAAAGGTCAAAGAGAAGCCAGGGTTGTTGTTTTTTTTTTAAGACAACCAAGTTCTTGCATCCATATTCTTCCCTTCCCTTGTATTTTATTTGGCCAAACCTTGCTACATGGTTCATCTTTATATCTATATTTCTATAGGTACTGGAACACAATCTGCTTATAGGGATTAGCACTAAAATGTTAAGAATAACACATTAAGTGTAATCTATTAAAATTACAGATTTGCTTAGCCAACACACAATGGGCATGCTTTTAAGCAAAAGACCCATTTTTGTTATTCTGGACTCTGAGAACCAAATTCAATGTTTGGTGGTTTGGAGCTGAATGTGTCCCAGAAAAACATATTCTTAAACTTAATCCATTACAGTGCATGCAGAACCATTGTAAGTAGGATCTTTTTTAATGTAATAAAGAAAATTTATTGACTCACGTAACATAAATCTGAGAAAAAAAACTTCAGGTGTAATTTTTTATTTTTTTATTTTATTCCAGTCCTATTCTATTCTATTCTATTTTTAAATAATACTTTTATTACTTGAATTTTAAATAAAAAAATAGGGGGATTCTCATACACCCCACCACCTCCCCTTCCTTCACTTTCCCCATTAACAACAACTTTCATTAGTATGGTAAATTTGTTGCAATTGATGAATACATATTGAAGGTTTGCTACAAACCATGATCTTTGGTTTGCATTATAGTTTACACTTTGTACCATAAAATGTTATAGGTTATGGCAAAATGTATAATTGCCTGTACCCATCAATGCAATGGCATGAAGGACAATTCCATTGTCCCACAAATGCCACATATTACTCTTATTCTTCCCTCTTCCTCCCCTCAGAACCTCTGGTGGCCACTGCCTTTATATCAATGTTACAAGTTCTTCCATTGCTAGAATAATGATAATAAGTCTATTTTATTACGTAGTTACACTCTCCCTTTAAGTTTGTTCATTCTTCAAACTTGAGGCTTTTGGGATGGTGATGCATACTCTGATTCTGACTGACAGGGTGCTTAGATCCATGGAGCAGATGGATGGAACTGTCTTGCTTGCAGCTGTAGATACTCTCTGTGTTTGAGATGAGTGATGCCTATCATCATAGTTCTCCTGGGTGAATCCAGTGAACTGGAGTGTATGTGTTGCAACTTTGCTGAGATTTATTGTTCAATGGGCATATGAGCAGACCAAAGATTTAAGGTCCTGGGACTTATATTTAATGAACATGGTGCTAATTATAGGATCAGATAAAATGGGCAGAAGAGCCATATGTAGAAAAATTATAAATGAATCTAACTCTGTTACACTGGGGAGCATATATTCTAAAGTAAGGTCCACTGACAGGGTGCCAAATTCCTGAGCTTGTCTGAACTGCCTATAATGTCTAGATATCTCTAGATCCCTCAGGAGAACTCCTGCTTGAGTCACTGTTTACTGTGGCAGTCAATGAGGTCCTGCTGAGATGTACATAAACATAACCTCTGGAATGAACTCCCGATTCAATTTGAAATCTCTTAGCCAGAAAAACTCAGTTTTATTTAATATTTACCCTTTTTGGTCAAGGTCTTTTCCAAATGCTTCACTAATTCACACTTGGTAATAATCTCTCATTACCAGGGAGGCTTATCCCTGGGAGTCATGCCCCATGCTGGGGTAGGGGGAAGGTAGTCCATTTCTATGTTGATTTTGTGACAGAGGCCGCATTTGAGTAACAGGGAAGCTTTCAGGAAGTAACTCTTTGGTAATATATGATACTAGGCTATATTTCAATTTCACAAGAATAAGGTTCATAAGTACAATCATCAATATCATGGACCTGGAATAATGGTCTGTCCTCCTTTGCTAAGCACTGTTCATGTACTCAGGGAATTCTTGCTGCTCTATTAGAGAATGCAGTAGGACTGACCAGGATGGGAATTCAATATTCTTTCAGTTATTATGTGGGTCTCCACCCACCGAGATAAATCCCATGACCACTTAAACATATTCATATTCCATAGTGGCATGCCACAGGGCATCCTTCCCTTTCACCAACACCCCACACCAGTGATCCTCCCCTGCCATATTTGTGACCCCTCTGTGATCCAAAATGACCCCAACAGCAATGCAAAAAAAATAAATAACAATAATAAAATGAAATAATAATAATAATTTTAAAATAGCAAATAAAATACAAAGATGAAAAATAAAAAACAATTTTCATTGTGTCTTTCATCATCAAAAGGTCCATTATCTTTTATGTACAGTGACAATTTCTTCCATAGGTTCCCCCGATGTCTTGTTTTATTTTTTATTTTTTTGCCTTATTTTTAAATAAGCTTTAGGTTACAGAAAAGTCACATAGAAAATATAGGGGATTCCCATATATCCAACTGTTCCTCCTCTCCCACTCTCCCAAATTAATAACATCTTACCTGAGTCTGGTATATTTGTTACAATTGATGTACAATTATTTAAGTATTGCTACTAACCACAGTCAATGGTTTACAGTATAGTTTAAATTTTGCAACAAACACATTTATAGGTCTTGACAAAATTTAAAATGTTCTTTATCTGTCATTGCAAGATCATGCAGAAGGGTATTTTCTTCCCCCACAGTAAATGAATTTTTGCCTTTATTCAGGTTACCATTTTCACAAGGCATTTTTACAATAGAAAACTCATCAAATATATTGTCTCTTAATCTTTCAAATGTTTTCCAAATTTGGACCTTTTTTTACAAATCAATTTTATTGACACATATTAATAAAGCATACATTTTATCAAAATAATACAATCAATGGTATTTGGTATAATCACATAGTTGTGCATTCATCACTCAATTATTATTAAAACATTTTCATTATTTCAATAATAATGATGAATAAAAAACAGACAAAGAAGCAAGAAAATCCCTCACTTCTAAACTTCTCTGTTTGCCCTGCTGTACATAGTTGCTATTTCTGGCTATTCTTGCACAATTATTTATTTGTTAATGAATTCAGGTTGCCAATCAAAAGACATAGTCTGATAGAATAGATTAAAAAAATATGTTGTCTACAAGAGAATCACCTCAGATGTAAGGGCACATTCCAATAAGGTGTGAAGAATTCCCAAATAGGAATTTGATTATCTAGAAAGAATTACAGACTAAATGGAAATTAAATAACAAAACCCAAAATTTATTTCATTCTTAGTGATTATTATGTCCAAATAGTTAGAGCTGTCATATAATAATTAGAATTAAGTTATAATTAATTTTTATTATACATGAATTATTATTTACAATAAAAAATGTTTTTCTGCTATTTTATAATTGATTATATTAAATCAAACCTTGCCCTGAACTGTCATTTAAAATTTGTAATTTATTTCAATCAATTTTTCTATTTATTTTACAAATTTACAATAAAGGAATTTTTAACAGCTAAAAAAGTCATTGATTATATTCTTTGGATAGAATATATGGTATGTGACTATATCTCAGATGGATCTTTTAATGAGGTTACTTTGGTTAATATGTTGCCCACCTCAATCAGGAAGACTCTTAATCTTCTTACTGGAGTTTTTATAGGCAGAATGAAATTCAGACAGATAGACAGAAAGCCACAGAGAAGCTCAAAATAAATGGAATCAGGAAGAAAAGGAAGAGATCAAGAGAGACCTCCATGTGCAATACCATGTAACAGAGTAACCCAGGACCAAGGATCACTGACAGTCAATGCTAGAAATCCAGTTTTCAGGAAGAAAACATTGCCTTAATGATACTTTCATTGAGACTTTCTGTTATTCTCAAAACTGTGGCTATCCATTATTTAAGCCATCCTTTTGCAAGCTATTTGCTTAAGCAGCCTAGGAAGATAAAACAATGGTTTAATGTATCACTTAAATGCAGAGAGGTGGTTACCTCTAAAGAAGAGGGAAATATTGTTACTAGTAAAAGAGATCTTGAAAGATTTTTTTTTCATAAATATAATTTTAATACAAATATGTTGAAAATACTGACTCTGGGACAAAAAGAAATTGGTGACTAAACATTACATAAATCAAGACTAAGAACAACTTTTCACTAATGTTAAAATTAAGTTTTCTGATTGATATAGTGTACCACATGCTGGCACATTAATTACAAACACACACTTAGAAAAATCAATGTACAATTTCATAAATCCATAAAATACAATATTATATCATTACCAAAAAATGAGAGAATAAGAAACAAAACAGCATTTGACTTTTATCAGGAGCCCAGAGAATTAACATTATATAAACATGGATACTGAAATATCCACAGGGAAGAAACTTGGATAGAAATTCTATATGTGAATATCAATTTAAATAAAAATAAGAGATGATGAAATATGAAGATTCTGATAGGTATTCTCTTTGTATAGCTCTGAATTCTACACAAATTCAGTCAGTGATGCCTTTACAAAAGTAACTGCTGACTGTGAAATGACCTAGGTGGCACAAATATGTTTTTAAAAGGAATAGATGTATTAATCAATTTTTAAAATATTGAAAATATATGTACATATTTAAGACATTGGATGAATATGGACAAAGTTCAGGAGTATTATTTTACTAGGATTATTAGTATTGCATGAGAGAAGGCTTATATTCCTCACTAACTGCTTATATCTAAGTTGAAACTACATACTAAGCCATAATAAGACTGATTTGCCAACTTAATATAAGTGAGCATAAGTTCCTAAAAACTCAATATTTTATATATAAGATTCTGAAGTTAAAAATGCAAACTTTAATTAATTTATTTCTGAGAAAAAAGGACTAATATAGACTTACTACCAGAACACTGACTCAGCCTTACAGAATCAGAAAAATACAACTCATTCCATCTTGAGAAGATAACTTTCACATCTTATTGGTGGAAAGAGTGAATCACAGTATAAGTGATATCTGGTATTCTGAAGGAAACTACAATATCATTTATTGCTACATCTCACTCCATTCTATAACTATTGAGCCCTTGTTTTTCATCATGTGCAAAGCTTTAATGAAACAAGTATGGGAAACATCTTTTCATACAGAGCCCAGGGAAAGACCAAAATCTTGCAAAATATATTCTGTGTTAAACGGTAAGATTTTTATAGTTTCCCTGTTCAATAAGGGAGATAACTCTTCAAGGGTTCCAGCATTTGTGCATATCTCAGTGCTAAATTCCTGGTGAGTTCTCACTTCCACAGTTGTTTCTTGTACTAATCACTTTATTATCATCATTAGGCACATGTATATGTGTGAATATACAAGAGGGGAAATTAAAAAATAATGCTTCTACAACTCAAAACACACCATATTTTCTTCCAGGGTAGCAGTATCAAGTACCATGAAATTATCTAAAAATAATAAGTAACTGCTAAGATACTGATATATAAGGCATGGTCTTTTTTTTATGCTGATGTAAATGTTTTTAGCTCAATACCGTAATAATAATTTTCCAAAACAGAGTGGAAAGCCATTTCAAGAACCATACAATGATTACACAAATATGGAATTTTGAATGGAAACTGAAACAGAGAGGTATCTAGCTGATTTATACATGTGAACAACCAAAAATTAACAGACAGCAATACTCTAGATATTTTACAGGGACAGATTTAAATATAAAAATATATATCAAGTATAAATTAATCATTTTTGTTTTTAAGTATTTTTCATATAAGGGAATCCCTTCTTCGGAACTTAGCATATCTGTTGAACATTCTGCTTTAAGTATTCTTACTGTCTCTATTATGCACAATATAGATTAGGGGGTTTATAAGTGGGAGCACCATAGTGTAAAATATGGCTGTGAGAAGATCTTTAAGAGATGCTTCATCTGCAATGGGGTATAAGACAGCAAACAATGCAGAAATTGTCAATATAAGCAGAATTCCCAATTGTGGGATGCAGGTGGATAATGCTTTATTACAGTTTTCCACAGAATGCATGCTAATCACCATTGAATATATATTAATATATGACATAATTAAAAAGCAGAACATAGTAAGCCCATACAGGCACTTAAAAGAGGGATCACAGATTCAGAAAACTGAACATCTAGAAATTTGATCATCAAAATTTTAGGTATATCACATAACTATTGCTGGTCCACATTGGACTCTGTGAAGAGAAGCCTGGGCATGGAACCTGTGTGTATAGCAGAATGGATCAACCTACTCATTAATGAACCACCAGCTGCCTGCATGCACAGACACAATATGATGGTGAATCCATAGTGCAGAGAGTGGCAAATGGCAGAATATCAGTTATAGGACATCACAGAAAAGAAGGTGAATTCTGTGGTTCCAAAGAAGATAACCAGGAAATTTTGCAGCCCATGCTGAGTGAGAAATCGATTTACTTCTTGTCAAAAAAGTTAGAATCATTTAAGGAACAGAATCTGAAATTCAGCATAGATGATCTATGAGGGATAAATTTACCATAAAGAAATGCATTGAAGAGTGTTGACTTGGGTTGGATACAATGATAGTAACAGAAGGTTCCCAGTCAGAACTCTGAGATAAATAAATAAAAACAGAAGAACTTGTAAGAGATCCTGGGAGCTTGAGCTTTCCTTGACAAGGAATCCTGTGATGATGGTGAGGTTGCTCATGTCTATTTATATGGTGAATGTCCATGGAAGTCAAAGTATAAATTATTACGTTGGCACTAAAAACCAAAATGGGAACAATCCACAATATCAAAAAATAATATGCTAACAATGACTTCAATATTAGGCTTCTAACCTGGAAGTGATGATACAGGAAATCAACAACTGGCAGTCTTGAAATGATGAATACACCTATTTATTTTTGTTTGTTTTTCTACACAAATTCTGCTGATATATATTAACAATAGAATTCACAGAATAAAAGAATCTATGCAAATGAAAATATTTGCTATCTGATCAAGACTCAATAAACTTTCATTCAACTATATTTACACTATTCCTGAAAAAAGATTGTTTAAAACACTGAACATATCCAGTGATTATTTGCTTTCTCTTCAATACCAACTCATCAACAACACATGATGTATAAGAAATTTTCCATATTGTCTAGTGGTTTTGAACACTGCACAGCTGTGACTGATTTTCTTCATGTACCAGGGAACTAGGATGACTTCTGATATCTCCCATCTATGGTGGAATGTTCTAGAAACTGTTTCTGTAACAAAGTTAATGAATAGTTTTGCATATCTACCAAGAATGGTTTTATTCCAAATAAGATCACAACATTATTCCTCATCATTCTATAATTTTAGTTCTTTCATAAGACATGCATGTAAATCCTTTCTTTTCTCCTTTGTAATATTATTTATTGAATTTATTCATGTCATTGTGTATCCAGAGTTGCCTTGCTACCACTCTGTTTTATCTTCTCACCTGCACACAGTACCTAAGGAAAGCATTCCACCTAAAATTCCTTCTCCACAAAACATCCTTTCACTTTCAGGCAGGATTTCCTATATTAAATGAAAGGCTAATATTCTGCCCAGATATCTCCTTTGTATTGTTTTATAGGTTCTTGAAATCTTCTCATTAGTAAAAAAGTATACTAACTTCAACTTATTTAACAAATTAGATATTTTATTTTACTAATATTTTGTTTATATATAATCCCTTTTTGTTTACAATATTTTACATTTTCATGACCATTTTAATCAATATTAATAATAATAAAGCTGATTTGCTTGTATTGGTTATATCCATATAACTTCTAGTATTTACTAGAATATTTAAAATAATTGTTTTTCTCTATCTTTCCAATTATGCGTGGTTTATTCTAATTTCTACATTTTTCAAAGTAGAGAAACAATTTAAGCAAACAGTTTTATTAACTATCAAAACTTTACTGGGTGGTTAAGATGATACCAGTGACTGCAGGGGCAATAGTCACCTTTTTGTGAAACCATCAACACCGTCCATTAGCAAAACTTTTCCCTCATCCCAAACAGAAACTCTGTAGCAATTAAGCATTAACTCCCAATTTCCTACTCACAACCAGGCCCTGGTAACCTGTATTCTGGTTTCTGACTTTATTAATTTGCATATTCTAAATTTTTTAACCAATGATATCATAGAATATTTGTTCTTTTGGCTCTTGCTTATTTTAATCAACATAACATCTTCAAATTCCTGCATTTTGTTGCATGTTTGAGTACTTAATATCTTTTTGTGAAGGAATAATATTCCTGTTTATGTATTTATTGCCTTTTTCTTATACATTCATGTGATGGTGCACATTTGGGTTGCCTCCATTTTTGTTGTTTTTAAATAGTGTCACTATGAACATTGATGTGACAATATTTGTTGAAGCCTTGATTTAAAATTTTTAGGGTATTCATCTGGAAATGGGATTGCCAGTTGATAAACCTAACTTTCATTTCCACAACAGGTGCACCAGCATCCTTTCACTTTCTCACCAACAATAAACAAGTGTACCATTTCTCCACATCATCTCTAACACTTGTTATTTCCTGTTTTTCATTGTAGGCATTCAAGTGGGTATGAAATTTTATCTCATTGTTTGTTTGATTTGCATTTTCCTAATGATATTGAGGTTTTGCATCTTTTCATGTACTTATTGAGCATTTATCTATTTTCTTTGGAGAAAAATCTATTCTAATTTTGCTCCTTAATTTAATTGGGTTGTATGTCTTTTTGTTGTTGAATTTTAAGATTTCATTATAAAATCTCAATAATAAACCCTTTATAAACAATTTCTAATCATTTTTACCATTCTGTAGTTTTTTCTTTACATTCATGAAAAAGTACTTTGATGAATGTTTTTTCTTAATTTTGCAGAATTCCTATTTATCTATTTTTCTTTTGAATTTGGTTTTTGGTATAAATGTAAAGGTTTCCCTATATTTCCCTCTAAGAGTTTGTCTTAGTTTCCTGCCTGCTAAAGCAAATACCATAAAATGGTTTGGATTAAACAACAGGATTTTATTTGATCACAGTTTTAAGACTGGCACAAGTCCAAAATCAAGCCATTAGCTGATTCTTTCTCCCCAATGACTGGATTGCTCTTGTTCTGGCTGCCAGTGATCCTTCACCTTGAATTTTCTGTCATTTGGCATGGTC